>APFE031007140.1:22851-36726 GCA_000404065.3 Pinus taeda
ATCTTAGGGCGAAAAATAAGAAGATGAATAAGACAGCATGAAAAGTGGTTAAATAACCAACATTTAAAAACAATTGTGCATACTTAGGACATAAGAAAATTTAAAGTGTTAAAAATATGCCCTCAAGAAAAAAAAGGTTGATGTTGCATCAACGCTTTTCCAAACACACATGAAGATCACCAACATTTTAAAAAATATATCCATATTTAATATATCAGAAAATTTAAAGTGTAAAAAATAACCCCCAAAAAAGGGAGTTGATGTTGCATCAACACTTTTCAAAATTGGCATTGAAAATCACTAACATTGTAAAAAAAGTGTATATCCTTAATACATAAGAATATTTAAAGTGTCAAAAATAAGAACAAAAAAAGAGTTGTTGATGATACAACAAAGATTTTCAAAAATTGGCATAAGATTTTCAAAAATTGGCATGAAATCACTATGATTTAAAAAAAAATTGTACATACTTAATACACAAGAAAAAATATGGTCCACAAAATAAGGTTAATTTTGCATCAACACTTTTCCAAATCGAATAATTTTTTTGCAACATCTAAAAAAAGGAGAACTCAGTATAGTTCTCGTTTGGTTGGTAATTTTGTTAATTGTGAACATTACCGTTAAATTAGAATGTGAGAAAGAAAGGTGGTTTCCTTTTCTATGGAGGAATATTTTCTTAATGGTGATTTAAAATCATAAAATGATCAGTTGAATATTTTCCAAAACTAGCTACATTCCCACTAGAAGCAACTTCTTTTTTATCAGAATCTCTTGTAAAATGCTATTGAAATTTATGTTGTATTATAGGAATTTAAGCAGATTGAACGATGAGATATTGAATTTTTGTTTCTTCAAATATTACATGAATTATATATTATATAATATATATATTTATATATATTATATAATTATAATATATTATATAATTACTATCCCTTGGTTATTTTTTAGATTTCTTTGCCTTATAAAAAGTAGAAGAGTCTTAATATCTAGCCAAGCTTTTCTTGCACATGTTATATTGGTGTTGGTTTATTATGATTCAATCAAGATCATATTTAAACAAATTATCTAAAAAAGAACTATGGTAAAGTGTGGTTGATTATCATCTTCTTCAATATCATTTTTAGCGTCCCCTATATCATTATCGTCAAAGGTCGACTCAGCAATAATTTCTTGTAAAGTATCTAATAAGCCTTGAGTAGTGAGGCCTTCATTTGGGGGTAGGTTTATTTTGAAATTGGTTTTTGTAAGGATTTTTAAAATTCACCCTATCAAAAGTCCCTTCTACAATGTTTTTCTCAAGATTAGACAATTTATTAAGAGCTTTCTAAAGGATTTTGAGATCACAAGGAGTTATTTATTTATTTTTAGTAGGTAGTTTTGACGTTGATTCAGATTTTTTGTTAGAGGATGAATCCTATTGCCTTTTTTTTGTTGGAATTAGGTTTTAAGTTGAGAATATATTTTTCAACAGATAGGGCTTCTTCGAATGTTTCTTGTAAAGTGACCTTTTCAGCCTTGTTCACCCACATAACAATCTCAGTAGGAAAGGCTTTAACCTAATAAGAAACTATTAAATTTTGAGCAAGCATGGAATCATTAGGAATCTTATTTTGTAATGAAATTGACCTTAGAATAAAGTCCTTTATTATTTACTTATTTTAGATTTCATATTTGGTAGCTCCATGAATAACACTTTTGGGGTTTTGTCATCTCCATTTTTTCTAAGAAATTAGCTTCAAATTGTGCCCAAGTGGTAATTCTTTGAGGGGGGTGTGTAAAATACCAGGTTGCAGGTTTTCCCTCAAATTATTAGGGGAAAAACCTACAAAAAAAAATTTATGGAACACATTTTTCTGCCTAATAACCAACATGAAAGCTTTCATATGATCCTTAGTTGGTTGCTTAAAATTTGTGTCAAACTTAGGGAAACAATTGGGGGGGTTTCTGGGAAGAGAATGATGTACACTATGATGGTGATAACATCTTGATTGAGCCATGGGGTGGTAGGATTATTTTTCTAATTACCTTAGCTATTTCTTAGGTTTCCATATCTATTAGCCCTTCTTGGGGATCTTTAGATTCAAATGACCGAGAAGAATCTTCTTCACTAGGGGAATATTTTGGTGAAGAAAACAAGCTAGGTAGGAGAGTTATACCAGAACCTCCTAAAATAGTAGGTTGGCTAGATTCACCAGCAGGGGGTTCAAATGTTGATTGATTAAGATAATAATTCTACCAGTCAAGATATCATGTAATATATCATTAGTGGTATTGGAATTATGGGGAATATCTACTTGGCGATCCAAGACAGTAGGTTCTTCTAAATCAAAATTGAGAGGTGTTACGACATGTTGAGAAAATCATATTTCAATATACCTTGATTGTTCTAATATCTCTTGATTCCTAGAAAGAAATTTGCAAGAACTTTGGAGACACTCATCAATCTCATATTAGACTTTTGAATGGGTTGGAGTTGTGGGTTTGTTGGTTGTCTATTCAAGAATAGGTTGAGGCTGGGAATTAGAAGTAGTTTTAGTAGTGGGAGTGTGTGAGTAACTTCTTGTGATGGTAGGGGAGTGAACAGTTTGTCTCTTATGGCTTCCCTTATCCATTTAAAGTCAAATATGCCCTCCTTTCTTGGACCTTAGTCAACAAAGTGGATGTGACCCAGACCAAGGCTCTTAAAATTGCCCAAGTCCTTTGCGATGGTCACTCCCAATAGGTTTTAAGGCTCCATTGTCCTTTCGATCTATTCCTCATATGAAGAAAAAAACCTCGGGAATTGTAAGAGAATGTAATGTTATATGTACATGAATTCTAAACTACTATTAATATACCTAAAACCACAAACTAAATAACTAATAAAATATGATACATAAATAATATTAGTATCAATGATTAATATATAATAAATATTATGCAAATGGTATAGGAATCATAATACAACATATAAGACAACCAGAACTTAACGTAACTAGTCGAAAGAATAAATTGTATTTAATTGTACTACAATATTATGAAATGAAACCTAATTTTAATTAATATATGCAATTATAAATTAAAATTATTGATAATACCTAATGTCAATAAGTAAAATATATAGAACTACAAGAATGTAAGCTTCATATCTTTTACACTAACACAAAAAAATCAATATTTGTTTTACTAATTTACATCTAGAATAAATAATATATGCAGAAAGCTAACTAATGTTATCTAATTTCTATTTATCAACCAAGGTAAACTAGAAAGATGATTGTAAAAATTTCTATAAATTGAATTATGTTTCAATTATTTATTATGAAACTATTTAATAAACAAATAATGAAATAAGATAATTAATTAGAAACTAAAACACATGTATTAATTCAATTTATATAGGCTATTAACAAAAGTTCGTGGAGCGAAGCGCTGGTGACTAGGGTTGTAGTTTTCTGAAGGGGATTTTCTCCATGGACGGATGTAGAGGAGGGAGCTCCACTCCCTCCTACAAGGAGGCAGTGGCCAACAAGGGCAAGAAACCTCCAGAAACGGGCATAAGTAACATTAAGGAAGGAAGAAGAAACAGGGAAGAGGAAACAGAAAGCACCAAATCAAAGGAGAATGATGGCAAAAAAGACAAGGAAGAAAATGACAAAAAATAGGGAACAAAAGACAAGAATCAAAAGGGACTGTGCAAACCCAAAGTTGAAATCACTCCCAGAGTAGTTTTAAATGATCCAGCATTGCAGGCGCACAGGGATCACATGCAGACTTATGCAATCATATGCAAATTCATGGGGCGATGGCCCACTAAAAAGGCTTTACAAACATGGATCAGATACCACTGGAAGCCTAAAGGAAGCATTGATCTTCATCTAGGATCCAAGGGATTCTTCACTACGAGCATATTCCATTTAGATGTCGTAAATGTCATGAACATGGGCACCTTCTAAGAGACTGCCCTCTCAGTAAAGTAGAGAATAAAAGAAAATCTTACACAATGAAAGACACAGACAGCTTTCACACAGTAGTTCATAAAGGAAAAAGTGGAAAGAAAGGGCCAAAGAAACACCAAAGTGAAGGACAAAAGGTTAGGTCGAATTAGTTCCAAGTTCTTGAAGAGGAGGAAGAAATAACAGTTGAAGATCAAGTAATGAATGATGGTTATGATAAAAAGGAGAAGGAAGAAGAACGTGATGAGGAACAGGTAAATGAAAAACAGAAAGGGATCATGATGAGTGAATCAGAGACGGAAATGGATCAGGAAATGACCCAGAGTGAGATGGAAATGGCGTACAATGAGCTACAAGAGATTCTTGACAAAGAAAATCTGGATCTAGAAGGGTTCTTGAGTAAGAGAATAACTGGCGGCGTAGAATCTCTAACATAAGAAGAGTGCAATTGAATAAATCATTTATTCTTATGGAAAACTCAGGCAAAGGGTTTGGAGGAAGTAAACAACATTGAAAGACAGGGTAATGAAGGAGTGAAAGCAGTAAAAACAACTCCAGGGTTAGCATCGAGAAATCCAGGAAAAAAAAGAGGCAAGAAAAGCAGAAAGAGCTATTGATTGAATGTGGTAAGATCATGGTAGACTCAGGTAAGATGAAAGATCTAAATAGTTACTCCTTTACCAATCTGTAATTATGAAGTTCACAACTTGGAATATCAGAGGTCTAGGCAGCAGGAGAAAACAGAGAATGTTGAATAACAGAATGAAATAAGCACTTCTGGATATAATTTTTGTCCAAGAAACAAAATGCTCCATTCAAAAATTAAGACAAATCCATAGTAAATGGCTCAGCAGATTTGAGCTTCTAGAGGTTAAAGAAGAATATACAGCAGGGGGTATCCTCACCCTCTAGAATCCCCAAAAAATAGGAATAGTTGATGCGGAGGCAACAAGGAATTATTTATCAGTGATTATACAACCTATAGGAGACAGGGACACTTATCTAGTTACGAATGTTTATGGCCCTCAAAGGTCAGATGAAAAAAATCAGGTTTATTGATTCCTTGTTGGATCTTAGGACTAGACATGCAGGGTAACTTTGGGTTATAGGAGGGGACTTCAATATGATTAGATCTCTCTTGAAGAAAAAAGGGGGTACAAGAGCACTAAATAAAGATTCCTTAGCCTTCCAAATATTTTTAGAAAACATGAAGCTTGTTGATATTGAAACAAACAATGGCCTATGTACATGGAACAACAAAAGAGGAGGCAATTCCCAGGTAACTTCCAAGCTAGATATATTCATGATCTCGGAGGATCTCAAGCTTCTAGACAATGAAATAATAGCAGGAATTTCCTTTTGGAGGCTCATATCATTGGTCAGTTCAAATGGAGATCAAGGGCATTGGTACACCAAGAAACAAACCTTTCAGATTTGAAAATATTTGGCTTTCACACCTAGAATTCATCAACAACATTGAAAAATGGCGGGCAGAGGACTTGCAGATTCAAGGTTCAACTATGTTCCTGCTACACAAAAGATTAAAACACATCAAGCTGAAGCTAAAAGATTGGAACAAGAAGGAATTTGGAAATATTTTTGCAAACAAGAAAATTGTGGAAAACAAAATTCTAGAGCTCAATCAAGCTTTGATCAAGGAAGGCTTTGATAAAGACAAAAAAGATCAAGCAGAGAAACATCATCAATAATGGGAAAAGTTCTGTAAACAAGAGGAAATTTTTTGGAAACAAAAATCTAGGGTTCAGTGGCCAAAAGAAGGAGAATGTAACACTAAATTTTTCCACAAATCCACCATTGCCAATAGAACTCACAACAGAATCTCTTCGATCAAGGATGAGGAGGGCCAAATTCATCAATCCCATGAGGAGATAGAAGCAGTGTTAGTAAAGCACTTTCGTGATATTGCCAAGGAAAACTTTTTAGTAAGGGAACCTTTTATCAAGGACTTCACTAAACATATCCCTAAGCTGGTATCCAGAGAGGATAATTGTAATCTCAATAGATCTGTAACTGAAAACAAGGTCAGTGAGGTCCTTAAGGAAATGCAAAATTGCAAGGCTCCATGTCTCGATGGATTCAATGTGGATTTCTTCAAAGCCTGTTGGAATATTGTGAAAAAAAATATTTTAGAGGTAGTGGAAAATTCCAGGATGAACAAAATCATTTTAAAAGCTCTCAATACCTCCTTCATCGCCCTCATTCCAAAACAGGATAATGCTCAAATGCCAGAAAGATTTAGGCCCATTGCTTTATGCAATGTAGTTTACAAGATAATTTCCAAGGTTGTGGCTAACAGACTCAAACCCTTGTTGTCTTCACTTTTCTCGAGGGAACAAACTGGTTGTGTGGAAGGCAGACAAATTCTGGATAACATCATTCAAGCTCCTGAGGTGGTTCATTCGTTAAAAAGTAATACGAAAGTGGGTATGATCATGCAATTGGACATAGCCAAAGCATATGACAAAGCGAATTGGATATATATCAAGAAAGTGATTACAGCATTTGGTTTTGATCATAATTGGGTCAGATGGGTCATGGCCCTGGTGACTTCATCTAGCTTTTCAATTTTAGTTAATGGCTCTCCCTCTGAAATTTTTCTTCCTTCTAGGGGACTCAGACAGGTAGATCCTCTCTCCCCTTTTCTCTTTATCCTCATGAAGGAAGGGTTGGGGCGGTCCATTAAGAATGCTAGAGTAATGGGCAAAATTCAAGGACTCCAACTTTTGGAGAATGGTCAAGTTTTGACTCATCAATAGTTTGTAGATGATACCATGTTACAAGGAATTCCAACAGTCAAGGAAGCACTTTCATACAAACAAATTTTGAATGACTTTGCTATGCAAAAGGTATGGAAGTCAATCTTTCCAAATCAAAAATATTTTTCTTTAATACCCATATTGCCATTCAGAGAAATGCCTCCAAAATTCTAGGCTTTCAAAGAGAATCACTCCCCTCTACGTATTTGGGAGTTCCTCTAACGGTTAAACCCCGGCACAAAATCATATGGGATCCATTAGTAATCAAAATGCAAGACAAGGTCAGGAAATGGACAAGTAGATCTTTAAATCTGGCTGGTAGACTAGTTCTTACAAAGGCAGTGCTCCAGGCTATCCCAATCTTTATGCTCTCAGTCCTGCCAGCTCCAATAGGAGTCTTACAACAATTTAGAGATATTCAAAGAGATTTTCTTTGTGGCAAAGAGGAAACAAGGAAAAAATGGGCTTTAGTCTCATGGGATAAGATCTGTAAACCCAAGAACCAAGGAGGCTTAGGTTTGGATAATCTAGAGATTCTCAATAAGGCCCTAGGCACCAAACTTTGGTGGAGGTGGGTTAAGGATCCTAAGGCTCAATGGGCAAGCATCTGGAAGGAAAACTATGCCAGAGCTTGGCCTTCTTCTGATATCATAAGAGTTTCTGGAATTATGAAGGGCTCTCCCATATGGAACAAGGCCTGGGAGAACAGAGGAGTGGTTCAACAAAACAGTTTCTGGGAAATCAGGGAGGGCAATCTGGAACTTTTCTGGGAGGAAAAATGGAAACAAGAACATACTCTATTGAAAGACGAATTTTTGGGCCTTAATCATGAGACAGACAACCAAGGATTAGTAAAGTAAAAGACTTTCAGGAGCATTCTCACAATGCAAGAAAATTGAGAACATGGAGAAAAATAGATGGCAGAGAGGATAGAACCCTCAACAGTAGATTAGAGTCCCTTAAGAGGATGTTGTATCAGAGGATGATTTTAGTAACTGAAGGGCGGGATTAGCTAAGATGGGGTAACAACAAAGAGGGAAACTTTAATATCAAGGAAGCAAAAGGTATTCTCCTTGATCTGCAATCCCAAGTTCCAAATAGAACTTGGCAGAAGTTACGGAGTCACAAAGGCTGGATGAAAATCAAACTCTTTATGTGGCTGGCTCACCACAGGAAAATCTTAACCTAGGACAACATTAGAAAAAGGGGTATCTAGGGACCCTCCAGATGCCAGCTCTGTGAAGCCCAAGAGGAGACTATGGAACATCTTCTCAACCGTTGCATTTTCACTGCCAGGTTATGGGATTTTTTTGCCAACATCTTCAATTAGTCTAATAGAGACAAAGAAAATATCACTAACACTCTAAACAACTAGAGGAATAATTTTTTAGATCATGAGGTTCTCAACTCTGCCTGGGCTCTTTTGTCAAGTTTCATTATATGGAATGTGTGGAAAGAAAAAAACAAAAGAATCTTCAATGAGGAAAAGAATTCCTTTCTTCGCCTAGTGGAGCTGATCTTAAAACAACTTAAGGAGACAGTTGGGACCACAGTAAGGGACCTCCCTAAAAATCCTCCCTGAGGAGCAGAGTTAATAATTCTCAGATAGTTAGGCATGTAGGGGCTCATTCCACAAGGCCTAGACAAGAAAATAATAATGGGAGAAATGGTTAAAGAATTATGGAATCCTCCCTCGGAAGGTTTTTTAAAGTATAACATCGATGGAGCTTCTAAAGGAAACCAAGGAATGGCTAGCTTTAGGGGAGTTCTTAGGGATGATACCGGAAGCATAATCTCCCTCTTCCATGGACACTTAGGAAAAGCGACCAACAATATGGTAGAACTAATGGCTTTGGAACAATTATTAGAACTTTTGAAATAGGACAATTGCCAAAATGTCATAATAGAAGCTGATTCTCTGTTAGTCATCAACGCAACCAAGAGAATCAGTAATGGAACAGGGCTGAAAAAGGTTACAAAACACTGGAGGTTAACTCAAGTTCTCCATAAAATTCAGGGACATCTTCAGGAACTACGCACACTTAGATTCATCCATGTGCGTAGAAAAACCAACAAACTGGTGAGCATTCTTGCCAACCAAGGTGTCCGTTGTAAGGACAGCACAATTTCGATGGAGTGGCACACAATGTGATAAAGCAACCTGAGAAATATTGCCATAACCAGGCGGAAGAGGACAAAGAAGTGTTTAGGAGCAAAACTAAAGAAGATAATTCGTAATGAGTAGATTTCAGCAAGTTTCACAATTTTGGTCAGAGAGGTCTATGATGGAAGGTTGGCCAGGGTCAGCCTCAGTAGTCATGGTTACCACTATTTAGAATATCCTCGACGTAGGGCGAAAGGTTTTCTCAGTCCGGAGAGATGTTGAAGGTAATAAGCGAAGGCATTAGTTCAGGCAACAACATCACCCAATTTTCTAGTGGCAGGAGTTAAAACCACCACCTAAGTGCTTTTGGTGCGATCGCACCGCTTTCATGCCAAAGTAGGTTTTGAAAAATTTGTAGCGATGCCATATAATGAATGACACATCGATGAGGGCGGGGTCCAAAAACCACCCTCATCGCAAACTAAAGTTTGATGGCTTTTGTTGAGCGATAATCGGCTCAGCCGTCCGATGGTGCAAGGCAGATCAACGTCTGGGATCAAGCGAGCAGTTTGGTGGGGTCCGGGGGTTAACCTTCTTGCCTCTTCATGGAGCGATGTATACCTCAGCCATCAAATTAAAAAATAAGAATGAACAGCAACGATTGAAAAGCAGGAATGGGTTTGGGAGTGTGGTTACCTGTGGGGAGGGCTCATATGACCTGACATTACCGATGCTTTTTTGTGTTTGTATTCAAAACGGGTTGGGTAGGTACTTTTTGGGAAACTGAGGGCTTGGCTTCAGAAGGGCATTTTCCTTTCTTGCCTAAGGCCACACAGGTTGATGGAAAAATGTATATATTGTAAATTTTGTTTGAATTAATGATATGAAGGCACGACTCTTGCTTTAGCCAAAATTAATTCAATTTATATAAATATACATTCTTAGTAGTCTAAATCCCTGGAAACAGTTCACAAGAACTTGGAATAAAGAAATTTTCAAATCAATTTCATCCTTAAGACAAAAGTCATTAAAGGATGAGTTGGATGGAATATAAACATCTATAAATTGAACTAACACAAATGAAAAGAAATGCAATAATTGACTGCTTTTGGATGGATCCAAGTCATAGAACCACAAATTTTTGTCTTCAACACTTTCGGAAATCAAATTACAAAAAAAATAAGAAGATAATATATAAAAGGTGACTATGGAAAAGAAAGGTGATATAAGTATTACTTGATTGAGTCATAAAATAAACTCGATTAAATAAAGAGTTTAAAATGAAATAGTTCGATAGTCACTATAGAGTTTATCCAATGTTTATTTCCTTCATCTCTCCCTCACTCTTTATTTTCCCAAAATAAATATTTTTATCTAGTGTAATAAGCCTGACCGTTTTCCAAACTAAGCTTGCAAAATCAAAATAGTTTCTACAAAAAATACATTTCATTTTTTTTACCTGTTGGTCGAATATTAACTACTTAAAAGAAATATATATAAAAGCTAACTGGACATCTATGCATGATTTCAACTAGCCACATGTTATCTGCAGTAATTGCTTTCGTGGAAACCAAGAACATCATTCAGTGAATGGGAACAACCTATTAGAAAATAAATAAAAGAATATTAACAACCAATATTGATATCACAATAAGGATGTTACATAATCAAAGATTTTGTAATGGCCTTTTAAATTTAGCAAACATAATTAAAACAAAAACATACCTCAAAATATCTAAACCTGAAACATAAATAAATAACATCTTTATTTAGTAGGTTTCGAATCATATGCATCTAGAGAGATGACCAGTTTGACGTTTGATGACTTAATAATTATGTGTGTGTCGATTGACTATATTTTCCTCTCAAGGCTAGAAGGCTTCTGATATTTTTACTCTCCCTAACCTGATTTAGAGATATGAGTTGATATTTCTCTTAAATGACCTAGTTAATGCAATGCTCGAGAGGGGGAAATATATCTATAAACTATTCTTGCTAATATATATTAAGTATGGATTCTTTAGATTGAATATTTCTCTGAGGGAATCTTCCAGAGTTGATGTTGCTATCATGAATATAATTATCATTGTCAACAAAACAAAAATTTTCCTTAGTATAAGGCTTATTTTTCTTTCGTAAAGGCTCAGTAGGTGTTCCCAAATCGAAAGAAAAACCTCCTTAACCAGGACATTATTTTCTCTATTATACATAGCCCAATATATTTTCCTTTCCATTTGTTTAATTTTCACTCTGTACTAGGGTTCTGATGAGAGTGACTAACTTCCTCTTGTTGTGTAAGTTCAAAGTGAGGGTTACTGTCTAGGATATTTGGTTCATCGATATCCTTAAATTATGATTTTAATTTGACATAATGGAATTCAAAATTCCTGGCCATATCCCTTATGACATGTACATATATAGTTTTAATATTTCAAACCTTATTTCCATTAGAAAAAATTGTCTACTCAACATGGAATGACTCATTATGCCATCTTCATCAACAAAGTGATAATCAGATGAAGACAATATGGTTGGTGGAGGACTGTGTAAAACCATAAGGACAATATCTAGTTTTTCATAGCCGTTGTGAAGGATAAAAGAATACCATACATTGCAAATTTTGTCCAAGTGATGTTTTACAAAAATGTTGATGAGACCATGAAAAACAATATATATTGTCAAGGTTTTTGTGTTCAACCTGATATGCCTTAGCCATCTTAGCGAGGAATTTGTGTAAGTAATATGGGAGTTTAATATTATAACCTAAGAAAACCATTACCATATGAATTTGGTATATGAACACTAACCCATATCGCCCTTCAAACCATTCACGAAACACCGAAGAAAATATAATAGATCCTTCAAATGTAGGTTTGAGAAAAGTAATTAGTATACCCTTGACATTATATGCATAATTCTTATTTGTGAGGAACTTTCACCATGGTATATTGCGAACAAGACATTTCTTCGACCAGTTCTCACACTTCGTAGAGTGATCAATGGCATATTTTATGAAATTAATATCCATTATAATCTCCACATCACAAACCTCGTCCATTCTCCCATTAAAAGTAGAGGTGAAGGCCTTTATTACTCCATAATTAAAACCTTGAAAAAGTTGAACAAAATATCACCATCTAACCTACTGAAAGAGAGCCAAATATTCAGCATATGTTTCAATGATATCACTCTCAACCAATTTGGTTCTAATCATGGGGGCATGAAAAAAACCCTGGTAAAATTTCAACTAGGATTTCGTCTAAAAGGAGGTAAGATGAGACAAATAGAGGTTTGATACCCTAATCACTTACATAGCTGCATGAAAAAATATAAACATGAAAATGGGATGCATAGAATGTGGAAACAGAACCCTATGTTGTGTATCGAATGGCTGGAACACAAGGTGCAAAGTGTACCCAAAAATAATAATCACAATTGGAGGATTATTGTGGCTTGAAAACTTGATTCATGACAATCATTAACAACGTAAGAGGATGTAGAAAACTAGGGTTGACAACTTGGATATGTTATGCCATGTCATCCAAAACACGTATAATTCATTTAATATGAATCCCATCGAACTTTTGTACCACCTCCACATATCATTTCACTGCACGATAGATCAATAACTTTCGATACCATAAGTTAATTACACAAAAAACCATAGGACATGTAATCAAATTTGATATGAAAAAACCATAACAATGAATGAAACATTAATCAAATGTTTAGTAATGATTATAGATAACATAAAGTCATGGAATGACAACACTTCACATATAGGGATTGTTAGGGCCCTATAATTTATAGGATCCCAAGGTGATTGAGTATTTTATCTTAGAAAACTCAAATTGTAAATAATATTTCATCTTCCAAATTTTTTCCAAGAAGGGGTCAAAAAGATAAAATGTGGCTAATTCTACATGAAATCCTAATATTTGAGTTCATTATGTCTCTATCCAAAGTTCAGAGGCATTATGTATTATAACCAAAGTTTTCCGCTCATGTCATAAGGGTCGAAAAGGATAGAAGGATTTTATCACTTGTGGTTAAGTCCCATGCACCATCCAGCCACCTCATCGTCAATCTGACATATCAATGGTCAATAGGGTTTTTCAGGCCCCCCTTACCATCCTACCTTTATTGTGGGGGGGGGGGGGGTCCAAAACGTGGTTTCTCCCCGCTCGATCCCAAATTACACCTCCATGTTATTTCACCCCCCCCCCTGCCCCCACAAACCACTTACCATTTTGGCCTCCCTTTGAAATACACCAACCTTCTCCCCCTTTCCTGCTAGCTCTTGTCGCGCGCTCCCCTCCACTCCTATCCTGACACCTGGCCATGTTCGTTACGTAATTAACATTTGACCTCATTGTCACTCTCACACCACTCACTGCCTACCACTTGGACTTCTATCCCCACTCATCTCCATGTCATTTCTCCACCTCATCCCCTACCTCCATGTCACCTCCCACCTGCACGTCATATGTTCGTTTCATGGCCAGTTAAAAATATGTTTTGTCATATACAACACATTCATTTAAAACATTGTTTACAAATAGCTAAGAATGAATTTTGAAAACTTGAAAGAGGTTTTTTTCTAACAACATACTCATGTACAAAAACCTCTCTCAGTTATCTAACATCTATTATGGTTTGGTAAATTCGGATGAATTTTTGCAGGCATGCTTTCCCACATTTTCCTATTTTTAGTTTGTGTTTTCAAATTTGGTTTCAGAGCACGCGGAAATTATTTTTCAAAAATGGAAGAATTTTGTTTTCCCAACATCATCATTTACAAACACCTCTCTCAGTTTTCTAACAACTATTATGGTTTGGTATATAGAAATGTAATACAGGACCCTATTTTTCATAATTTCAGGAGGAGAAAGCTCAAAGTGATCCAGGTGGATATTGGTGGCCACCCACTAATTCCACTTGGATCCCCTCTAGTGCTTCGTTCAGTTTTTTCAGTTTCCTTAATTATAGCACAATTTACTATTTTTAGCAGTTTTTCAGGTCCTAAACTTCCAGAGCCGTTTTGAGGCCCTAA
>APFE031007144.1:0-10970 GCA_000404065.3 Pinus taeda
TTTTTTTTAACCGAAACGGATATTTTATTTAAGGGTGGCCAAAGCCATATCAAGTTTTACATTTTCCTGTTTCTAACAGAACAATTTCCAGCTTTTTCTAGATCGACTTGCCCTTTTAAGGAATGTCTGCCATATTCGGTTCTCCTGCATTTATGCTCATCATGTTCTTTTCTAGATTACATCCAATATTTGCCAGGTTGTCTGCTTCTGTGTTTAATTCTCTGAGGATATGAAAGATTTGAACTGAAGAGAAGTCCTTCATGAGTATATTCACTCTTAATATCTGTTTGTTCAGTACTGGATCCTTGAGCCCTTTCTTATTTAATAGAGATTTCATCAGCAATTCCGAGTCTCCAAATACTAAGATTTCCCTTGGGTTTCCTTTTCTGGCCAGTTGGCAAGCTTTTAAAAGACTGAGGACTTCTGCCTGATTGTTTGTTTTCAGACCAAGTCCCCAGCTGAATTCCTCTTTTCTTCCATTCGGGAGGTAAATGACCCCCCCAGCTCCTGACCTGCCTGGATTTCCTTTCGAGGCTCCGTAAAAAAAGATAGTGCATTTTCCTTGAGAAGTCCACCACTTCTGAAAGCTTTCCAAAGTGTCTCGAATCTGCCAATTTTCCTTGTGTTTTGGGCGAGAAATTGTTGAAGGACTCGATGTAGGAGTGTAATCGCCCAACCATGCTCTTTCTTCATCTCTTAGGGAGCTGTCTCTGACATTGGATTGACTCAGAGTTTCTATTAGTAGTTTCTTGGCCTTTTCTGCGACATTTCCTGCAGACATTTCTTTTTGATTAAAGACAATTTCGTTCCGGGAGAGCCACAACTTCCAGCACACATATTTTGGAGCTGCGATCCACACCTTATGCCAAAGAGATTTGTCTGCGATGCTGTAGGGATAACGAGCTTTCCAAGACGAAAACATGTCTGTTATCGAGCAATGCACTGGGGGTCTAACATTTAGTCCAGCCAGGAAGCTAGTCCAGGCCTTCTGTGCATACTCACATTCAATAAATATGTGAACTGAGGTCTCCAAGGCTTTTTTGCAGAACACGCATCGATGAGGACCAGCTATGTTCCTTCTACAAAGGTTATCTCCAGTCAGGATTTTGTTGTGAAACAAAGTCCGAAAGAAGAAATTGATCTTCGGAATACTGAAGCTTTCCCAAATCTGCTTCCACACTGCTTCCGGGTGCGGAGAGTCCTTTTTGCCTTGCATCTGTAAGTACCCTTGTTTGGCTGTGTATACCCCTGTTTGTCCCCAACCCCATGAATCTTCCTCGTCCTTGTGCACTGGAGTAAAGTCTGTGATTGCATCTATGAAATAGTTTAACTGATTTTTTAAGTGCGCTGGAATATTGGGCAAAGTCCAACCCTGCCAATTGCCTTGGTTATCCCACTCTGCAATGTCCTCGATTTTCCTGATTCCTTTTGATCTTAACCAGGCTCTTAAATCAGCGATTTCGTTTATGACTGAGAGTGGAGGATGGCCCATGATTCGATCTCTCCACAGCAATGTTTTTTGGCCGTTCCCTGGAATTTTATACAAATGTGTTTTGAAGAAATCTATCCCTTTGCTACAGAGCCTCCATGCCTGTGTTCCTCTAGGAGAAGGCGCTGGGTTGAAGGAGATGATCGACCGATTTATGAGATATTTGAGATTTATGAGCTGGCTGATAGGATGCGTGGGCTCAGATATTAGCTACCACAGGAGTTTACAACCCAGGGCTAGATTGGCTTGATGGGGGTCTCTAATTTGGAGTCTGCCTTCAGCTATGGGACGCTTCACCGTTTCCCAATTAACTAAGTGAAAACGGTTGCTGTTCCCCTTCCCTCCATTCCACAAAAAATTCCGCATTAAACTAGAGATCTGATCTGCGATTTGCCTTGGGGCCATCAACAAAGAGGCTTGGAAAGTAGGCAGAGCTGAAAGCACCGAACGAATGAGAGTGAGCTTGCCGCCTGTGGAAAGCCAGACTCCGCCCCACGCTGCTATCTTTTTTCTGAACTTGGAAATCACCTCCTCCCACAAATAATTGCGGTTGGATCCCATCGTCAAAGGAAGACCAAGATATTTTATTTTTTCCCACTCTGTGTAGCCTTTGAACCCCAATTCACTGGCTATCCTTTCAATTGTTTGTTGATCGGTATTCCATTCGTAAACTGCACTTTTCCTCTCACTTATTAGTGCTCCAGTAATACTGCAATACTTTTGAAGAATTGTCTTGAAGGAGTTAGCAATTCTCATGGAAGCGCCCCCGAGCAGGAGTGAATCATCAGCAAAAAGCGCGTGATTCACTGGGGCTACCCCTTGCACGATTCTTATCCCAGGAATGGTGCCGCTTTTTTGCTCCTGTGTCAACTTTCTGCTTAATGAATCCGCCATCAGAATATAGAGAAAGGGAGACAGAGGGCAGCCTTGCCTCAGTCCCCTGGTGGCTAAAAAGAACTCAGTTGGTCTCCTATTCACCATTGGAGCAATCCAGATGTTTTCGATGCAGCCTTTGATAAGGTTTATGAATTCCTGCCTGAACCCAAAGGCTGCAAGTACCCTGAGCAGGAAAGAACGGTTAACTCGATCAAAAGCATTACTCATATCTAATTTGATAATCATACCTTGTTCTTTCCATGTATGGCTGGAATGCAGAGCCTCTTGGATTTGAATGACATTGTCCAAGATTTGTCTGCCTTTCACAAATCCTCCTTGGGCTGGAGAGATGAGCTTTTGAAGAAGTGGCTTAATTCTGTTTGCCAGCAGTTTGGCCACGATCTTGTATGATGAATTACAAAGGGAGATCGGCCTGTATATGTCAAAGGATCCTAGGTTTGTTTCCTTGGGGATTAAAGCGAGAAATGTGGATTTTATTCCACCCCCCACTTTTGCCTTCCTCAAGATTCCTCTTATCATTCTGAAGAGATCAAATTTGATAATCTCCCAACAAATTCTGTAAAAGTGTACTGTGAAACCGTCGGGACGTGGGGCTTTATCTGGTTCCATGGACCATACTATATTGGTTATCTCTTCTTCTGTTACTGGGCTCATCAGAGAATCATTATCTTCCTCACTGACTAGATTTGGGATGGTTGTAAGAAACTCTACTTCATCCTCCTCGTTCCCATTTCTTTCTGCACTAAGAAGGTTCTGAAAATGATTTACAGCTGCTTCTTTGATTTGAGAAAATCCTTTATAAACCTGACCACTAGTGCTGGTAATTTCTGTTATATGATTGCGCGAGAGACGGGCCCTGCACTATCTATGAAAGTATGAGGTATTTCTGTCCCCAGATTTAAGCCACAGACTTCGAGACTTTAAGCGCCAATATTCCTCTTCTTTTCGAAAAGAAAAATATACATTCCTTTGAGCAGATTTTTCATTGGCTAAATATGTGGAAGAGAGATCTTTCTCCTCCATTTCAAGTTGTATTCCTTCCAATCGAAGAACTGCCTCCTTCCTTTGCCTATTGGGGGATTGCATGGATTTCTTTATCCAATCTTTGAGTGCTTTTTTTGTATTTTTCATTTTTTGTTCCCACACATAGCTTGGGGAACCGAGTACATCCATCCTCCATGCTGCTTGAACTATTTCTAAAAACCCTTCTTTACCTGCCCAAAGGGGATTGAAACGAAATGGAATGGGGCCTAAATCTTCTTCTTCTTTTAGGCATAAGAGGATAGGCTTATGATCTGATGTGAGCTTTGGAAGAATCTTAGTGAAAAATATTCTGTTGTCCATCATTAAAGAGCTGCTGATGAGAAACCTATCCAATCTGGCAGAGATTTGATTTTCTCCGGTTCTGTTGTTTGTCCAAGTGTATTTGCCTTTCATTGGTTTGAAGTCTACCAAATCCCACTGCAGAATCAGATTGCCCACTGTATTGATGAAAGGGTCTCTAGACTGAATCCCTCCTTTCTTTTCTTTGGGATCTAGAGTTATATTCAGATCTTCACCTATGACTAAATTTGAGGGGCTGATTTGCGCTATATAATCCAAGAGTGTCCTCCAACACTCTCTCTTTTCTTCATAATGAACAGGGAGATACAAATTAAACAGAGCGAGGGAAAGATTGCTTATGGTGTGACGCAGCTCTGTGAAGATCCAATGTTGGGTCGCTAAGAATCGCTCTAGTGAGAAGTCTTTTGTCCAAAAAGTACCTATTCCTCCAGCCGTGCCCCTTGCACTAACAGCCTTTCCTGAATCAAATTTCCATTTCATAGCGCTGGTGTTTAGAAGGGTTTCCCCTTCTACTTTGGTCTCTTGGAGCATAAGGATGTCCGCGGTCTCCATCTTCAATAAATCTTTGATAGCCTCTGCCTTGTGGGGATTACCCAGACCCCTACAGTTCCAAGAGATCAACTGCATCATTTACCACTTATAGGGGTAGGCCCTCCTCCTTTGGAGGTCCTAGGCCTGATATTCCTCCCTAGTGTCATTTCAATGGTAGCTTGACTGCCAAGGGTTTTTTGTCTTTCTGACTCCTCTTCTCTAGTTTCCTTGTTTGATCTTCGTCCAACCCTTTTTGTTGTCATTTCAAATGTTTCATCATCTGATGACCCCAAATTCTCTATGGTTTTCTTCTTTTTTTTTATTATATCTGCGTATGAAGGGGAAGAAATATTGCTTGGGATGGGGATTGGGATATTACCTGGTTCAGTGGTTTCAATATTCTCCTGCTGTGGTGGTTCTTCTTCCCCTGCTTCTGGAGGATCTGAAGGAGGCGTGAGGATTTCAAAGGGGTTTTTATCCCCCTCATTGCCTTTTGTTTCACTGCTTCCGACGTTTTGGTTACTTGTGCTTCCATTATCTACTTTGTTCTCTGTCCCTTTAGCCTTGTTTTTGTTACTCTGTCTGTTGAATGTTGACTTCTTTGCCTGTTTCCATTGTTCTTCTTTTTCCTTCTCTGTTGTCTCCTAGTTTCTTTTTTTGCAGTATCTTGCAAAGTGCCCGTACTCATGACAGAATCGACACTTGAAAGGCAGCTGTTCATAATCAAGCTCTTGTATGTGTGTCTAGTTTGCCACCGATAGCTGAATCGCTTCGGGTAATCCTATTTCCAGATCTACCTCCACGCAGATCCGGGTGCAAGAGTATTGATCCTTCCTTGGGGCCTGGTCTATGTATTTCCCAAGTGCATTTCCAATGGATTGAACTGAGTTTTGATTCCAGCAATGCAGGGGAAGATGCAGGAGGCGCACCCAGACAGGAACCGCCTTGGGCACGTCTTGCGCTGGATCGAAATTAGTAGACCATTTGTTCAAATAGAGTCCTTGAGGCCCCATGAAGTATGGCCCGTTTCTGAAAATCAGGCCTCTGTCCTCTATACTGTCAAACAAGAAAACGAAGAACCCTTTGCCTACAAAATAGATCTTGATTCCTTCATTTACCAAAGGTAGCCAATTCCTTTTGACCCATTCTTCGACTGCTCTCGGGGATGGCCACAAACCGGTGAACTGGCCGATTAGACCTTTTTCTGCAAGATTCAGCGCAGATCTACAGATTTCCTCCTCTGGTAAGGCCACCTTGGGAATACTGTCCAGTCTTTTGACGAATGTTTGCTGCGGGCCTGAGACCTGACGTTTTCCTGAAGCAG
This sequence comes from Pinus taeda, assembly GCA_000404065.3. NCBI lineage: Eukaryota > Viridiplantae > Streptophyta > Pinopsida > Pinales > Pinaceae > Pinus > Pinus taeda. The sequence goes on from APFE031007144.1 coordinate 5,586, forward strand.
ATACAAGAGCCTTGAAGGCTTCGATCTCCGGAGGAAAGGGGGGAGGGGCCGCAAGGCCGCCTCCAGGCTCCATGAGGGAGAACGCTTGCGGGATCGCATAGAAGGCGCGGCTAGGGTTGCAGCGCGCGTTTCCTTCAATATATCATATTTTAACTTTTCATTGTAAGGGGTATGTGTAATTTATTGTATTCTTATTAATCTAGAGTTGAAATATAACATTTAGAAATATTAATAACAAAAAATGGTTTAATATGGATTTTATATATGTATATATGTATAAAGAGAATGAATTTTTATTCCATTAATAGATTTTTTTAGAGAGATTTGCAATTCAGTGATTTTTTAATATGAGGTTTACATGTAATATTTTAAATATTAATAACATATATAGCAAAAAAACATTATGAATATATGTTTTCTACTTCCAAATATGATTAGGGCATGATATTAACATTTTAATGTGTAAAATGTGAATCATAAATAAGTATTTCAATGTCAACTATATATATAGCGTATAAAACGAAATAACAAACTATAATATATATATATATTAATTATAATATATAAATATAGTATATATATTTATAATATATAACACTTTAAAAATATAGTATATGTCGAAAATCATTTTATAGTGGAGAGAGCCTATGGACGATAATGTTTTAATGCTTCCAAATAGATAGGGCATGTAATTAATATTTTGGTGTAAAAAAATTTAAAAAATCAACGTCAACTATGTATTATCATCTGAGATAATAATAAATACAATATATGCAGTTTTTATTAGTGTTTTTCTCTACACTTGTTATAAATTTGGAAGAAGGGAATTTATATCTATGTATAATTTAAATGTGAATGTATAAATAAAAAAATCATATATATATTATATATATACTATTATAAATATATATATATTATATAATGTATATATATATGACAATAAAATTGAAATATCAATTTTTTTTAGTATACGTATGTTTCAAGGGTATATTTAACTTTTTGTTTAATTGAAATATTACACTTCTATTATGTGTGTGTGTGTGTGAGAGACAACAAAATTTAAAATTAACATATTTTTTAATTAAGTGATCAAGGAGGGTCCAAAACTACAAGTGGCCTTCAAAATAGCTCAAATATCAAAATTGTCAAATGGAAGCAAAACTAAGACCAGATCGTAGTGCCCGTCGCCCTAATTTCAATGGTGTGAACAACACTCAAATCTGAGTTCGTATGGTCAAATTATGGTTGGTCAAAGTTTTGGTCAAAGTTAGACAAGTGGCAAGCTTAGGGAGGCAGCAAATTAATCGGGACTTGGCACACAAAATATAGCCCCCGAGGACAGGGAAATTTTTTGAATGGTTAAAAATTCCAATAACCATTATTTTCGACCAAAAACAAAAACAAAAACAAAAACAAAACAAAACAAAACAAAAAACAACAACAAGTATTTTGGTTATAAAAACCAAAGATTATTAAAAAATAGGGGTGTTGGGTTCCCACCCCCACTGGAGATCCGCATTATAAAAATACAAGTTTCGTTGGGGTGACAGGCGGTCAAATCTCTCAACCCTAGTAATATGATATATATGTTAAAAATGGTGTTGGGGGGTCGCCCACCAGCGGACCCGACCCTCACCCCTCCGAATGGTGCCACATGTCGCATACAATGGAGGCGGTGAGGATTGAACCCACCCGGTTTGCCTGCCTCTCAGGCGCCTCCACAAAAAACAAAACAAACAACACGTTATATATGTCGCGGTTCAACAAAATATTACCAAGGTGGGGGTCAGCAGGGTTGGATCCCCCAACCTCCCGCCTCTATTTCTAGCGCCTCACCGTTGGACCGAACAATCCACTTTGTTAATTCGCTTCCAAAACATTACTTAATCTTTCTCCAACCAGTCGACCAAGGGTAGAGCGCAAAGGAGTAGGTGGAACCTTGATCTAGATACAGGGTGGAACCCTGATCCAATGGAATCTTGAGGTGCTGAAAAGATTCCTTGGGGTGCTGAAGGTGACTTTGTCATAATTGGGAAAATTTATAGTCGATTTTGCATGTTTTCATGCTAGGAATCCAGAGGTGACATCCATTTCTTCAGTTGAGCTCTCCATTTTCAAGCCATCATCTAAATTGGAGGTATATGGGTCATTTTTGTAAATTTGCTTGTACTTGATTGCTTTAATGCCACTTAATAAAAGAAGGTCTCCCCACTATTGAGCAAGGCCAAGAGACATAGCCCACATTGGGTGAACTCCGTAATCAAATAGTTGTGTCTTCATCTCATGTTTGTTTATGTCTTTCTACTTCATTTTTATGAGGTTTAATCTACTTGGTTAACATGCTCTGTTATATGTAATTCTTAATGTATCTTTAAGCAAAATACCTTAGATCAAGTTTGGTATTAGTGCAAGTCTTCTTGAGGCGAGTTGCATGAGTGAATGCTAACCAGGAACAAGCTCCAAAGAGGTGAAGGAAAACTTAAGTCCTTTGATCCCGAAGCGGGGTGTGCACCACGAAGACACAACATGGCTAAGGAACCTCGAATCAAAGAAGAGCAAAAATATCGCAAGGTTTTCTACAACATTGCAGAGAAAGTTGACAAGTTATTTGCAAAGTATAAGAAGACAATCAAGCCCGAAAAGAAAGAGCCAGAAGACCATGCATCAATAAATCATGAAGGTGGTGGAGAAGATCCTCCTCCCTCTCCATCTTCTAGTGACATTTCTTCTTCTTCTTCTCATCACTCTAACAAGCATCAGAGAAATGTGTCTAAAATGCCTTTTTCTAAGCTAGATGTCAAATTTGATTTACTTGTTTTTAGTGGAGAATCTAATGCAGAAAAGCTAGATAACTGGATAAGACATGTTGAAGTGTATTTCCGCATACAACAAATCAAAGAGGATGAAGTCAAGATCCAGCTAGCATTCCTTCGATTGAGTGACAACGCTCTCATCTAGATGAAAGGAAAACTGCAGCAAGGTGGTAAGAGTAGTCATAAACTTCTTTCATCTTGGTATGAGTTCATTTCTGCTTTAAGAAGACAATTTTATCCATTGGGTTACAGATAGAAGGCCATGATGGAATGGCAACATTTGAAGCAAAGAAAAGGTCAAATTGTTCATAATTTTACATAGGAGTTTAGAAAACAAGCATTAGCATTGAATTTTCCACTAGACACTTTTGAGATGTTGATGAAATATATTGGCTCTTTGCATATTTATTTGTGTCATTCATTGTTATTATTTGAGCCTAAGTCTCTTGGTGAAGCTATTGTGAAGGTTGTACATCTTGAAAACGAGAAGCATGAACAAGACGACCACCCAAAGAGGACAGCAGCATCTAAGAGAAGAGGAGTAAAGCCCTCTTCTACTGATTGTGAGAAAGAAGGGCATGATGTGGATAATTGTTGGAAACTGCATCCAAATTGAGACCTAAGAGGAACGATAGAAAAGGGAAGTAGAAGATAGTTGCAACCATGCAACAAGACCAAGAATCTAAATTTGAGGATAATGAGAAGATCACAGTTGCAGTATTTACAAGCGGTAGACCAATTGACCTAGGATCAAACTTGGGGGACAAAATGAAGATTGTAGCTATTGGGATTGCAATAGATGGCCCATCGACTTGGGTTTTGATTCAGGCGATGAGACAAATATTTCAGTGGATGTTGTACCAAAAATTAAAGGAGCACCAAATGTGGCATGGCTCCAAGAACTCGAAGAAATCAACCAAAGCATTCAGGCAGAGAATGTTGAACTAAGGAGACTCCTACAAGAAGCAGAGAAGGAGAAACAAAGGTTGTGACATTAGTTACAATCCAAGGAAGAGGCCTTGGAAATGTTTCAACATAACAAGCCTGAGGTAAAAAGTGATTGTTCAATTTCATGTGCTTTTTATGATGATGATTTCGTTGCTTTTGAGAGACATACTATAGGAATTGAATCAAAATTATTGAATAAAATGGGGCATCGAGGAAAGGGCCTCAACATTAATGGCCAAGGCATTGTGAACCCTATCAAGGTGGAGGAATTGCCTCTTTATGTAGGACTTGGATATGTCAGAAAGGAAGTTGGGGAATGCTCCAAGAAAAATAGTGACCAACCAAGGACAGATGATGAGAGCACTTCACCAAATTCCAGTGACAGTGAGAGTTCCATGAGCACTTATCTTAGGTGCACAAGAGAAAGCGTTCAAAGACAATTCGAAAAGTTTGGAGGAGAAAGAATCATTATAGTTACTACAATGAGGATGGACACCAGAAAGCCACGTGTCAGGCATTGTAGGCCCAGAAGGACCCATGAAGAAGCCAACTGGTGAAGATATTCCACAATTGAATCTACCATAGGGAGATGACCCATTCACCTTGTTAAGTAAGAGATCATTTTACTAGGTATAGTCGCTTGTCATGGCCACAGTTTGTAAATCATGCGTTGTGAATAATTGTAAAGGTGATGATGTGTTTTCCATCGCTTACTAAATCAATGATGATGTTTTTGGCCTTTTGTGAGTAGCTAGGGTATTGGTTTCTATTATGTAAAACCTAAACAAAGAGTGTGTGTTATAAACTCTTGGAAAGTATGGGGTTGTTTGAGTCTTATGTGGTTTGTATGTGATTGCAAATGATGTACTAGATTGGCATGCAATACAGATGTTGAAAGTGTGGTTTGACAAGGACGTAGGCAGTGTGCAAGATGTGGTCATACTTTTGGAGGACCAAAAGCTCCTCAATGTGGAGGAATGATCCACGAGGATCCAAAAGTACAAGTGGCCTTAAAAACGACTCAAAAATCAAAGTTTCTAGATGGAAGTGAAACCAAAACCAAATCATAGTGCTCGCCACCCTAATTCCAACAGTGTAAATGACACTTAAATCTGAATTTGTATGGTCAAGTTATGGCTGGTCAAAATTCGACAAATGGTAGGCTTAAGGAGGCAACAAATTGACTAGGACCTCGCACACGGAATCCGGCCCTCGGGAACATTCAAATTTGACGAATGGTTAAAAATACCAATAACCCTTATTTTCGACCAAATTAAAAAAACCAAGTTTGGTTATAAAAACCAAAAATTATTAAAAAAATAGGGGTGGCGAGCTGCCACTCCCACCACCCCCATCAGAGATCGCATTATAAAAATCCAATTTTCATTGGGGTGACAGGTGGTCAAACCCCGCCACCCCGGCAATATGTTATATATAGCTTCATGATCCGGATTATCCACAGTTTCTAGTTCATTCTGCCGACGTTTCAAACCCCAAAGGGGGTCCATCATCAGGACAAATCAGATAGATAGAAAATGAATGAAAGATTATTGAGAGAAAGAGCCATGCGCCTCGATATAAATAAACCAAAGAACCCTAATTTATAAGGGCCGACACATGATTT
>APFE031007149.1:0-10444 GCA_000404065.3 Pinus taeda
TATATTTAGGAGAAAAAAGCATGATATATTATATTGAGTCAATTATAATATATTTATTCGTTTTAATATTCCAAAATACTGGCATAAAACAAAATCTGTTCGCGAACTATTAACATGAGACAAAATGTTTACAGTGAAACAAAATCTGAGCCTAACAAAACCAAAAATGAAACTGTACCAATACAAAATCTTAAAAATAAATAAATGAAACCGTACAAGGGAGTTAACAACTAAATCTTAACGTGAAAGAAATGAAACTGTACCAGATGGATTGCAACAATGCATAAATAAAACAGTACTAGAGAGATTGCAACAGTGCATAAATAAAACAGTACCAGAGAGATTGCAACACTGTAGAAATAAAATTTGTCAATGGTATCAATCACTGTTTCTCAATCTCAATAAATCATTTATGCTTTCTTTTCATCCCTAGTGAGGGATGATGATGAGTGAAGTTCCAGAAAAGTTGTTTACTGTTTCAATGATTTTCCCATTCTTTTTGTTTACTAATTGAGCAATGTTTGATATTGTGGGAGCCTTTATCACTGTTGAGGGCAATACCACATTCACTAGGCATTAAAACAACCTCTCAGCTGTCTTTCTGAGGCTGTGAAAATGGAAGCTATTGTTATTAGTTTAGGTATGGAAGTCTTTCATTAAATATTTGGATAGATTTCATTGTCAAAGAGAACCAAGACTCTTATGCTTTGGAGACAGTGTGCATTCTATGAGGCAGCGCAGTAGCAGGAACTTTGGGTATAAAATCTTTTGGGAGATGGTAATATGGCATTCTTCTAGACCTAGTTTGGGTAAACTAAGAAATTGGTACATATCTTCTATGTAAAAATTGTAAAACAGATTTGAGATTTTAAGAATGCATATGGATGAATATCTTTTCCAATGTGTGTAAAATGTGCTGAAATTCATTCAAATCTAAAAGATTAGGTTTAGAATTTTTGTGTAAGGAAGTCACTTTCTGGAATTCAGTAAATGGTTACTAGGCAAAGTTGTTGATTAAATCTTCCATGTCCGAAAATAATGAAAGCAGAGGCATTAGATTCATGACTTCAGATGCCTTGGATAATCACATGGCTCAAAGAAGGGACTACGGATCAGATACGTTTTTGAATACAACATTGCCACCTCAATAGTAACAAGGTTCACAGAAATATTAGTCAACCTTATACTACCCGGCTGGTTCGTGGATGGTCCTCTAGCTTTCTGGTACAAAGAAGGGCAATCAGAGAATATGTTGTGGAGAGTTAAGGAAGTGGGTTCTACTGCCAATGAGTTTCTAACCAGAGCTTTGGTCAATTCTAATACCGGTAAAACCCATGTTTGCCAAGTACTAATCTTACGAGGTGTGGTTCAACACCTTAAAAAACTTTTCCTCTATAGTCATTTGTGTCAATTGATTTGCTCTATTATTTGTGTTGTGATTGATTCTTTTGAAGGAGGCGGTGGCAAATGGGTTTTACGCTATACACTCCAAGGCAACCTCTAAACCAGTGTTGTGATAATTGACAGTCATTAGTTAGTATTGGTTTGTACCTTACTCAATGGGAAGAATGACATACCTATGGGGCAGTGATGCGAAGGAGTTTAGGCCTGAGATATGGAATGAGAATGGAGTTTCTAAGTCCCTGTCACCATTCAAATTCGCTGCATTTCAGGTAAGTGCCCTCACCTTGATGCTTAATCTTTTGAAAAATTACCTATGATAATTTCTTGAAATAGATAAGGTCTCTTGCTTGACTTACATGCTCAGCCTCGCATTTGTTTTGGGAAGGACTTTGCATACATGCAAATGAAGATTTTTGCTGTTGTGCTTGTATGTTTCTTCAAATTTGAAGGTGTTGAAGGTAAGGAAATGAAATATTGACCCTCACTGACCCCTCACTGACACATAACTTAACAAAGTGCTTCAAAAAAAACATTTGCAGACGAACTCCACCACATTTTAACCGAGTCTAAGTTATAGCTATTCCAACAAAATCACTCGGTCTTGCACCCAACCTCATAATTTTGAAACCCATGCCGTATGGGTGGAACAAACCACAGCAAGAATGTAACACTAGTAGATAGGTTAACACACAGTCTGCCTCACTAGTATACCAATGACCCATTGGCACTTGGTTGTATTATAAACCAATATGCAATGTTACAAAACTCATCGAGTTTGACTTAGACACACAAGTAAAACTCGGATCCACAGAAAACCAGCTGAACTGACTCGCTGGTGAGCAAGAATCAATGCCCATGAATCTGACATCCTAGCAGTGAATCTGAAAAACAAATGCTTGCATGTCAACCAAGTTTTTCCCTTGTCTGACTTTTTCCCAAATTAAACAATAGTTTTTTATTTCTGTGTTATCAAAGTTCCTGCAGAGTCTGAATCAAACTCTTACTCTAATTTTTCACCAAGCTGAGCTTTGAAGCACTGCCCATATTTTCTCGAGTATAGATAAGAAGCCCTGGTTGTGAGAAGAGAGTAAATGTGCTAAGAGATCCAGGGAAAATTTTGCAGCTACTCTCCAACCACCCGAGGTCTTCTCGAATGCGATTGCTCCTACAAGAAACATGAACAAAATCCTTCTTAAATAAACGTTGCAGAGGCAGAATCTATAACCAAGTGACTCCTAGATTGCTCTGAGTGGACAATACCACTTACTCGATTTGGCTCGCTAAAGGACATGCACTGTACCACCTGCCCACCGTCCTCTGACATACTTTCCGCGTTCTTCACCCCAGCTCGAAGATATTGATATATAAATTTTAAATGATGTATAAAAAATTAATTAATTATTTTAATAATGTTTCGCTTTTAATTTAATATGATATAATTCGACATATATATTATTTAGAATGAGTAATAGTGTAATATTTTGTTTATAATTTATTATTTTTTGTTTATAACGCTTACTCTTTATTGTTAATGCATTTTTTGGTGAAAAAACATATGAATTCGAAATTTTATGGGAAAAATCTAACTATACTGAAGGTCTGAGTGGTCCATTTTTCAATGTAAAATTAAATTTATATTTTATTTTTTATTAGAAATAAAATATTATAAATTGATTTGGTAAAAATAACTATTATAAAATATATTTATAATAATTGAAATATACATTCTCATACCCTTAATACTTAAAAATTTAATATAAACTTAAAATGTTTGCATTTGATCGATTTTACAAAAATCAAAGGATTGAAAAACATAATATTAAACTAACAATACATATGAGTTTATATCATTTTATGTGGACTTCAAGAAAGATGGACCAAGTTAATCTCCCCTAGTGAAGTTTAAGGGGTAATTGTTAGGAGTGTTAGCATATAATTGACTTGGTGATAGAGCCAATTAACGTTTTTATGTGGACTTCAACAAAATGTACCAACTTAATCCACCCAAATGAAGTTCAACGGGTAGTTAGTTATTACTTCTAGAGCCACTATGGTACAGATGTCAATTAACTCAGTCAAAATAAAATAAAATAAAATAAAAATAACTCTATTTTAAAGTAAAAAATTTATGTGAACTTCAACAAAGATGAACCATGTTAATCTCCCTTAATGAAGTTCAAAGGGGTAATTGTTAGGAGTATTAACTTACAATTAACTTGGTGATAGAATAAATCAATCTCCTAGAAAAGAGGGGATATAGTTATTAGTTTTCAAAGGGGTAATTGTTAGGAGGATTAACTTACAATTGACTTGGTGATAGAATAAATCAATCTCCTAGAAAAGAGGGGATATAGTTATTAGTTACCTATGTATTACATAGGCGTTAACGCTTTTATGTGGACATAAATAAAGATGGACCAAGTTAATCCCCCAAATGAAGTTCAAGGGGGTAGGAAGCACTATGGTAGAGATGTTGTAATGTTATGTCGTAGACATTAATTTGGTCAAAATAAAATAAATTAAAAATAACTCTGTTAAAATAAAAATGTTATCATATTTTCTTTATTTTATTAATTTTTGCTGGGAAGTGGAGGTGAACATGATTTGGTCAAGTCACTGTTGGTTTGCGATCTTCAGGTTTATGAAAACTCATGGTATTGACCCGTGGTATTCACGTGGAATACATGCTATTTAAGGAGAGGAATTAGCTGGAATTAAACCAGCTTAGATCCATCTTAACTCGAAATCTACTAAGCCCCAAGAATGATCAATTCTTATATCTTTAGTAAATCTAGAGTTAAGCTAGATCTAAGTTTTTCTCATAATATTTTCCTTATGTAATATAGACTATTAAAATAACTCTCTAACACAAAGGAATAAATATGTTCTCAGTATATGTTTTTCACTGTAATTTTCCCAATATTATTTGTGTTGCTATCATATCTTAATGTCTCTCTCATGGAGTGAACTTGCTCGTATCTGATTTATCTCTTTATATCTTTTAATAACGGGGGAGGGATCAGAGCCATAGTCTGTTTAACTTGCTCATATCTGATTTATCTCTTTATCTCTTTTAATAGCTGGGGTGCGATCAGAGCCATAGTCCTTTTAAGTAGTATTTAGTATCACATTAATGTTCCCGGCCAACTCAAAATGTGGATAAAAGAATAAAAGTTTCACCCCAGAATGAGAATGGAAGTCACAAGTTTGACATGACATTTTTCCAATTTTTCAACTTGGCCAAGTTCGACAGGCCAGAGATATTGTCTTGTCTCTTGTTGATCATGTATTCCTCAGGGAAATTTCACAATGAGTAGGATTAGCGTAAGAAGACTATAAATGCGAGGATGTTTCACTTTCTGTTCTCGTAACCACGGATTACTTAAGGTTTCTCATCTATTCCGTTAATGTCAAAGATTAGAATATTTGTTCTCAGTACCTATTAATCTGTACCCATTGATCTGGATGCTGTTGATATGAATTGGAGAGCAAGAAACCTTTTTATATGAATTGGAGAGCAAGAAACCCTATTTATATGAATTGGAGTGTATATATATATGTAGGCTGATAGATATCTGGGCACAAATCAAGTGAGAGGAAGAAACCTTTTTATATGAATTGGAAAGCAAGGAACATTTTTATATGAATTGGAGTGTATATATATATATGTGTAGGCTGATAGATATCTGGGCACAAATCAAGTGAGAGCATCCTTTTAGTGAAAGGATTGGAACTACAATTATGGCTGGAGACAAGCTGAAGATCAACCAAGGATTGCAGAAAATTAAGAAAAGACTGTTGGAGTGACGAGTGTTCACCGACAGCCTTCCATTATTCACTTTTGCCAGGACGAGAGGTTTATTATAGTTGAAAGTAAAGACTTCAAGCAGGTAGTCCAAAAGCTCACAGGCCAGGATGACAATGACAAGCCCAACAGAAGGAACTGCAAAGAGACATCAGTTACGAAGAAGGCAAAAAATGTTTCGGATCTTTCAATTGTTACTGCAGATCCACCCGCTCCAAATGAAGTCTCCTCGGCACTGCCGTCAACTTTAGTTGATTCCTTGCCAGGAGCCCAGCCCACCATTTCAAGAGACGAGTATTTCAAGAGGCAATCTGTTTGATTTTCTGATGGAATATACAAATGATTTCTATCCTGATTTCTTTCCACTGTCAAGGCCAACCCGTACAGATAATCTGTTTGATTATCTGGAATATACAAATGATTTCTTTCCACCCCATACACATGATTTCCTTTTAAATAACCTGTTTGAAGATCAGCGTTCCTTGTGATTTCATGGTATTAGATAGTCCGCCGAAGCTTTGTAGAGCATTATTAGTGTGATGTCGCTCTTGCTCTTGTCTGTTTTTGTACTGATGCATATCTCACGCATGCACGTCAGTGAGGTTTACTAATGGAACTATTTTTGGACTGATTCCATTGGACATGATAATCTCCTTGATGATCTGGTGAACTATCTAATACCATGAAATCACAAGGAACGCTAATCTTCAAACAGGTTTTTAAAAAGGAAATCATGTGTACGGGGTGGAAAGAAATCATTTGTATATTCCATCAGATAATCAAACGGATTATCTGTACGGTTTGGCCTTGACAGTGGAAAGAAATCAGGATAGAAATCATTTGTATATTCCATCAGAAAATCAAACAGATTGTCTATGGAGATACTCGTCTCTTGAAATGGTGGGCTGGGCTCCTGGCAAGGAATCAACTAAAGTTGACGGCAGTGCCGAGGAGACTTCATTTGGTGCGGGTGGATCTGCAGTAACAATTGAAAGATCCGAAACATTTTTTGCCTTCTTCGTAACTGATGTCTCTTTGCAGTTCTTTCTGTTGGGCTTGTCATTGTCATCCTGGCCTGTGAGCTTTTGGACTACCTGCTTGAAGTCTTTACTTTCAACTATAATAAACCTCTCGTCCTGGCAGAAGTGAAAAATGGAAGGCTGTCGGTGAACACTCGTCACTCCAACAGTCTTCTTAATTTTCTGCAATCCTTGGTTGATCTTCAGCGTGTCTCCAGCCATAATTGTAGTTCCAATCCTTTCACTAAAAGGATGCTCTCACTTGATTTGTGCCCAGATATCTATCAGCCTACACATATTTATATACACTCCAATTCATATAAAAAGGTTTCTTGCTCTCCAATTCATATAAAAAGGTTTCTTGCTCTCAATATTATCATCTCTAAACACTTCTAACGCCACCGCCACTGCCAACTGTTGGCAAGAGATTAAATTCTTTACCGTTGACAAATGGAAAGTCAATTTTTTTTATAGAATTTCTCCATCATAGTAATCCTTAAATGAATTTTAAAATAATTCAAAATATATAATTTACAACGTGTTGTACTATATTGTGCTTAGTTGGATGAAATACCGAAAAACTGTGTAATACACACCATTCCAAAACCTTATCCATGGGAACGTTCTGCCAACGCTACGAAAATTAGTTCATCACTACGTTTCAACCAGCCAACACAGTAAAAGAAAAGCCATAGAATATCGCATGCATACGTCAATAGTTATGCCAACCTGCGGAAAGATTCAATTGAAACATGTATGGGTGAGAAATCCATTTGACACAGAAAACACAGTAATTGGTATCATTTATGAGGCACGTCTGACTATAGAAAACTTTTGAAACTGTGAAATACGCCATTGGGAAGCTGAACAAAATGCCTGATGTTTATGAGGAAAGACTTTAGCAGAGCAACTACGTAGCAGGTGATTTTTTTAGTTTGGCAGATGTACAGCATATGCCATGGACACACTACCTCGTAACCGTTTGCAATAAGGGTGACCTACTCTCGTCGTCAAGGCATGTGAGCATACGGTGGGAAGACATCTCCTCTAGCTTGGCGACATGTGAGCATATGGTGGGAAGACATCTCTTCTCGCCCCGCATGGAAGAAAGTTGTAGAAAACATGCCCTATCAGTGGTTTAAGGGAAGAAGATCAATTAAAGGGAATTTTTTCTTCCCTTAGACCACTGATAGGAATTTTTTTCAACAACTTTCTTCCATGCAGGGCGAGAAGAGATGTCTTCCCACCATCTCCTCACATGCCTTCGCGACGAGAGTAGGTCAGCCTTATTGCAAACGGTCACGAGGTAGTGTGTCCATGGCAGATGCTGTAGATTTGCCAAACTAAAAAAATCCCCCGCTAGGTACTTGCTCTGAGAAAGCCAGCAATTTGTTCAGCTTCCCAATGAATTATTTCACAGTGGCCTCATCCGAGACCAAAAATGAAACTGGCATACATCCTGGTTTGTTAGAACATTAGTCACGAATGCGGCAAACGGCGCCGCACACTGTTCCCATGTCATCAAGTTTAATGTGAGTCTGCAGGAGTTGGCAAGACACGTTCAAGTAGGCGGAGATCATTATTGATTCTCCTGTATGTATCTGTAAATAATGATATTTAGTAGTGAAATAATAAGCTCTTGTGAAGAGTCTTCTGTCCTGGTATCGGAGCTCAAGTGAGCTGCTTGGAGGAGGCCGAGGACGTGAGTGGCAGTGGCGAGGTCCCGTGCTTGTGCAATTTGTATAAGCCTGGGTTGTGCGGGCTCAGTGGTGTCAAGAGTCGAGTCTGCGTGAAAGAGTGATAGAGGTAAGAACATTTACGAGACTTGTGATCTATTATTAGGAGCGTTGATATCCTTTCGTCTAGTTGTGGAAACGTGCTGCCAACCCTTTTGAGCCACACATGTGGAGGAGGCGCAGTGTTGTTGGAACGTGAAGCTGTGGGTGCATTCTACAACTGAATGAGGTCTGGTTTATGGGCGTAGTGAGCCTTTTGTTGGGTCGCGTTCGACTGAGTGCCCACTGAGCTGAAGCTTGTGGATGAAGGCACCGATATGTTGCATCCCCTGTGTGTAGCAGTTACAATGGAGTGTTGTGAGACGTGAAGGCCTGGTCTAGTCGTGACTGTGTCAGTGTGTGAAATTGTTGAGCAGCGTTGAGTTTTCCGAGGGGAAGATTGGTGTGGCTTGACGCTGCGTAGTGGGTGACCGGTTTACCTTTGGTTCAGTCGTTCCAAATCTGCTTAGGGGCCTGCCTGCGTTTGAGGAGGTGCTGTCATCCATGAGAACTCACCGGGTGGACTGGTGCTTTGTTAATAAGTCAACATGAAGAAAAATATTTTGTTTTGTGCTTCTCACCATTGCTTTGTGAACTACACTTAAATCTTTCGAATGAACGTGAGTCTGCGTTGTGTGAAGATGTGTGGAGTAGTCGCTGCGTGGCAGGGTGTATATCGCAGAGTGGCGTGGGTTAAATAGCCAGCCACCACTGTGTGAAGTAAAATTTGTGTAAAGCCCTCGTAGAGCCGATGTGGAAGGGCGATGTTGTGTCTAGAGCAGTGTAGAGAGTTGGCTAGTGGTCGTGGCGTAGGCCTGGCACCCAAGTGGAAAAAGGCCGGATCCGAGGTTAAAGGTCGAAAGACCTTTGGAGTTACAAATTAAAAAGTGAAACTCTTGTAGTTTGAAGTTGAGTGCTTATGTTGAAGGGCAAAGGAAGAAAGGAGTAAAGTCTGTAGTAGCCTTCTTTCAAGATGAATGGGGATACTTCAATCTTTTTCATTGTGACATTTCTTATATCCTTCCTTGTGGCCTTTCTGCAAATAATGTCCTCCAAAGTAATTTTGATGAATGTATTCCACTTATCCTAACAAGAATGATATTCAAGCTACCTTTTTCTAGCATTACCACGTTGAGAAATCAACATGAAAATGATTAGGGTTGATTTCACTCTGACTTAATAATTTCTTATGATTATGTGTTTCTTTATTATTATTTTTATTATGGTAGGATAATAAAAAAATTAGAAAACCCATAAATAATGAATATAAAAACAATACAATGAACATAAGAGATATATTGCAATCTAAGGAAAATTCCCTTTAAGGAAATAACCCAAAAAATATTCTCATCTTATGGAATTAGATCATAGTGAGAATTCCAAAAACCAACCATCAACACCAATAATTCCGACAAGATCTAAGACAACCCTCTTTTAAATATCTTGCAATAAGTTAAAGTCAATTTGTATGAGTAATATTCCAAACTCTCTAAATTAGGTCAAATCTTATATTCTCCGCCCCCAACAATAGAACTTCAAACCTACAATAACTTCAGGATTTATTTACCTCTACACTAACTCTAAAAAATCCCAGGTGTGAGATAAATATGGTAGAAAATTAAACTTTAGACTCACACACTTTTTCTCTCTTTTCTTCCTTAAATCTTCACTCTTCCTTCCAGGTTTCTTTACTTGTATCCACATGTAAGATAAATACAGTAGAAAAATAAACTTTAGACTCACACACACACTCTTTCTTTTCTTCCTTAGATGTTCACTCTTCTTTCCAGGTTTCTTTGTTTGTATTTCTCTTTCTTCGACGCAAAAAAAATTAACTTGCTTGATATATCCTCCAAATGAGGTCGAAATGTCTTCTACTTACACACATCCAAGAGGTTGTGTCACGCCCCTAAGCCTACCGTGGTCTTTCAACCATGCCGGCGAGGTGCGGCACCACCGAACACTTTCTTTTTAACAATACTTGTGCACATGGACTACGCGTAATTCACAAACGTGTACTTAGTTTGTGTTTCGCAACCAAGTATAATATGCAATTAACCTTTATATCAGTGAACACCCATACTTATTCATTATCCACAACAATTATAAAAGAAGACAACAATTGCACGATATAAAGGGGAGGGACCCGACAATGTATATTATATCAGTTTTCCAATAATACAATGTACAAGTAATGCTTGGCAACTCCAAGCCAATACTTAGCCAAATTTCACAATGAGAGGCAACCCTGCCTTTTACAAGCTTGTGCACTTCTTTGTAATGCCCCACTTAAATCTTATCCTACAAATTTTGTTAATGTTTACATTATCTAAAAATATTCAGAAATACAGGTCTAATATAAATTTATGATTTCATTATTTAAATTCTCCACTTACCTTCTCAAATTGAATATTGGGTAGAATTTGGTCTCCTTCCATTAA
>APFE031007154.1:0-15124 GCA_000404065.3 Pinus taeda
TGATTCTTCAACTTGTCTTGACAATGAAACACACTCGTTGGTTCGTGACCTATCAACAAAAGCATTCTAATGTGATTTACGCCAAAAAATATTCTGAGAAAATAAATTACCTTATAACTATTTTAATGAATTAATAAATGGACCCCAAAGAGGGTTGGAATTTGGATTCCTCTTTACCAATCAAACAATTTTTTTGACGTTTTGGATCTTTATACTTCCCATCAAAAAAACGTTATGTTTAAAATTTTGCCCTTCAAGAATAATGTTTGATAATAAATAAATCCTTCACCAATAAAATTTTGAATAAAAAATTACCTTTCTAAAATACAATTACATTAAAATTTTCACATATTTATCATTAAAAAAATAAATAAAAATAGAAATGTCCATAATACAAATGATTTATTGAACCCTAAATCTTATTATTCCTATATAATTACTAATGATAATATATATTATCTTTTTGAATTAAGTTTTCCTGTGATCCATAATAGTTATAACAAAATCTTTCGGTAAAAATCACATAGATATTCTCGCCCACACGTTTCGAACGAGTGTGGTTCATATTTTATATCAAAATTTCTGAATAACCAAATTCACAATCAAATTAAGATTAAAATTAATTGTTAAAGATTAAAAGTACATGAGTGTAAGTCTTGTTAAAAAAATATGCATAGTTCTTAGTAGAAAAGACCATTCAATGGGGCCTACTTTGGCAATCTTGATATATTTTAAATAAAAAAAATGACTAATTAATTTTAAATTAAAAACTACTTTGAGGCAGAGTAAAACAAAATGATAGTGGATAATTTTACACTAAAATATGTCATAAAACAAAGTAAAAGCAACCTTTATATTATACAATGATTTGTTGTAGAATGATAGTGACTTGTGGAAAATAACTCACAAGCTAGTGAAAAATAACTACATACACTACCCAAAAAAAATGAAGTGAGCACCTAAGTTTTCTTTGGCAATTTCATCAGCCTGTGAGTTATTTTCCATTCGCCATTTTGTAAAGGTTGCAAAGTGGGCCAACATTATGTAATTCTCTGGAACTCTTCTGAAACATTGGAGTGGCAGGTTTCTTCATTTAAATTTTGTTTTGGAATTTTATTGCATAGTAATATTTTCAAAATAGAAAATGTAAAATTGATTAAAACCCACTCGCCTTAACACTGTACATAATTTTAACATAATTTTGTTTTGGAATTTTATTGCATAGTAAAATTTTGAAAATAAAATATTTAAAATTGATTAAAACCCACTTGCGTTAACGCGCTACATAATTTTAACAGACAAAAAAGAATATATGCAAAGCAAACTAGGCACATTTTTGAATGGTTTAATGGCCCCCAACCAACCATGAAGGTATTAAGGCTATGCTAAGATGGAGGAACTGCCTCCAAGGTTGCGAAACCAAGCAAGTAAGCCCACATGGAGTGCAATGATTTTAATGTAGCACAAATTGATGGAGGAGGCCTTGATTTTACAAGGCACAAAAAATTTGGTATACACCTAATTCTTCAATTCCACGTCCCATTCATGATCCAATGCTCTCTGTGTGGAGTCACTGTAAGTTGTCCCCTACCCATTTTTTAAAGAATATTACACAGTTGGGCACATTCAAGCATGATTTGGAAATAAATAAGTCAATTTCACTGATAGTATCCTATTGATACATTAGTTGAAGATCATAAATTCTCCAATGTAATGTGCCAAATCAATTTCCATCATACATTTTAGTAGATGAGAGAGGCGCAAGGACAAACAACTTTGATGTCTGCATACTCACAATCTTACTCCATACTCAGTGAATAAATGGATGGATGCATACTCGTAGTCTTACTCCATACTCAGTGAATAAATGGATGGATGCATACTTGCAGTCTTACTCCATACTCAGTGAATAAATGGATGGATGTGACACCATGATAGGCCCCAGTCAAAATGAAACACAACTTGATATACAATATTAAGAACGTTTTTGGAAAATAATAACCCATCAAAAATACGTTTTGTAAATTTCAGAACAAATCAAGAAAGACGATTATGCAAAAATTTAAACATCAGCCAAAATACCTTCTAACAAACATTTTGCCCATTAAATTCTAACCATAACCCAAATTAATTAATATACACAGTAATATATACTAATAATACTAACTATATTTTAAGTATATTAACTATTCTATTACTAATTCGTATAAATATAATCAAAATGATACTATTACGTAGTTAACCTAAGCATTATGGATATGAAACTCATAATATAATACATTAACCATGACCATAGTACATTACTATAGTCATAGTATTAATTACATTATGCAGCGGTGTATAGCATTGCCTCATTGCCTCATATACTAGTAGGTATGATCATTAATAGCTATGTTCATATGTACTCATAAATATTTGCTAGGCTTATATGTTAATTAGATTATTAATTAATATTATTACTATTTATGCTTAATTATTATTAGAGTATATGAATGATGAGTATTAATAGGTATATTGATTTAATTTAATTAATATTAATTAAATTAGTAAGGTATTTGTTAATATTATAATGATATTTATATTAATAGTCTCATTTATATTTTATAGTATGCTAGAAAATAAAATTAGCAAATGGGTAGAAGAAAGAGATAAGCGTGCTAAAGAGCAAGCAGATTTTTGACTTAAACATTTTACAATTGATCATTGTATAACTTTAAGTCCCATCATTGAAAAAGTTTGGGAGAAAAAGGAAGGAGTCTTTTGTTGCTTTGTTGATTTCAGAAAAGTGTTTGACATGGTTCCTAGGGATAAGCTTTGGCACAGAATGAAGGAACTTGGGGTTCCTAAACATTTGAGAGCAGTTGTGCATAGGCTGTATGAAGAAGTGAAAGTCAAAATTAGAATTTCAACATGCATTTCTGAAAGTTTTAGAAGCGATATTGGGGTCAAGCAAGGTTTCCCATTGTCTCCTATCTTTTTTGGTTTATATATCGACAAGCTTGAGGAGTGGTTAAATTCGCAAGGGGGTGACGGTATCTATTTAGGCAAGTTTGTTATAAGACTTATTTTGTATGCAGATGACCTTATTCTAATTGCTAAATCGACTCTTGGTTTGCAAGAGCACTTAATATCCCTTGAGCATTTTTGTAAAAGTGTGGGGGTGCAAGTCAATATCAACAAAATGAAAGTAGTGGTTTTCTCTAAAAAAAGAAAACATGACCAACATAAGTTCTACTTTGAAGGCAAGAGAAGTTGCGGCTTACAAATACCTCAGAATTGACTTCAACAAAAATCTAAGTTGGGATGGCTGTAGAAAGAAAAGAACTTTTGGGGGTTGGAAAACATTTTATGCTTTTCAAAATAGGTGTAGAGAGGCAGAGTTATGGGACTGGAAAACCCTTCAAACTCTTTTTGGGCTTCTAGTGGTTTTGATGATTCTCTATGGTTGTGAACTATGGGCCAACAGTACATCTGACATGCAGTGGAGACAAATTGAGGAAATTTAGAAGCATTTGATTACAAACAAATTAAATATTAAAAGTGCAGCTTCTTATGCTATCTTGTTAAGTGAAACAGGGGCTGCTCCTATTGAAGCAATTGCTATGGTGCGAGTCATAAGATATTAAAAAAGATTGAGAAAATGGAAGAGGGTAGATGACATAAGGTTGTCTTTAATGACAAATTGTCGAACAGGAAAAAACCTTGGATGTAGCAAAATAACAAATGGTTTAGTAAATGGGGTATTTGCTTGAACACGTGTCCCATAAACAACAAAGAGACAAAAGCTTTTGTTATAGATAAGTTCCATAAGCGTACTTAGGATAAAGAGCTAGGAAGAAAGGAAAAATACTATATTGAAGTGTTTAATCCCACTCATAGTCATCAACCAAAAGTATACATAGAGGCCAATATCTCTTGGAGAGCCAAAATCCTTATTGCTCAGTTAAGGACTAATTCTCATCAACTCCGTTGTGAAACAGAGCGCTAGAAAAGGCCAAAAGAAGTGTGGGAGGAAAGAGTATGCATTTTTTGTTCTTCTGAAAAGTGGAAATAGAAAAGCATTTCATTTTAGAATGTGAGGCCTTCAAAGACAACACGGAAAGTTATGCAAATCTGCTAACAACTAGCTCTTGGGATAATCTATTTAGCGAGGGGTTTGTTAAGAAGCTGGGAGAATTTATTGTGAAGCTTCATAGAAAAAGGGCCGAATACATCAAGCAGATGAAGAAGCGATCTGTCCCATAGGATATCTTTATCCTCATGGATGTTAAAATACTTTCTTTCTTTCTTTCTTCTAGCATTATTACAATCATATATTTATTAGGGTGTAGATATTTAATTTTATTTAGAAATTAAATGTGTGACTTTTAAAAACATCATATGGCTTAAATAGTAGTGACAAATATGTTTAAAGTTTATTAGTCCCTGCCCCTTCTGGGCTGCAGGGACTATAGTAATCGGTTTTAGTCTCGCTATTAACTGGGCACATAAACCAAAGAAATTGTTTGGTCTTTAACCAAAGTTTGTTTTCGATATTTAAATGAATATTTGTTATCATTTCATGCTTTTCTGTTATCGTCCAATAAAACACTTTTAACATTAGTTTTTATCCAATGAACATATTTTTCATCTTATTTGGCCTCATATCGAGGCATTTACGTCATGCATTCAACAACAATTCTAAGAAATATCGATGTATACTCCAGATAAATTTCATATCTTTCTGTAAGTAGAACTAATGCTAGCATTAGTCCTCTAGCACTTAATGTTTAGGATAATGCAAAACAAATATAGCTCATCTCTACATATTTCTATAGTCTTCTGGTAATGCCAACTGCCAGGAATGATGTGGGCATGTTAGCCATTTGTCAAGTCGCCCGCACCTGGCCGTCCCTGCTCTATTCAAAGCGGATTTTCTCCATGCGCAACCCTCAGTTGAGATGCAATGCCCCAACCCGCCCTCTCTTGCAAAATCCGATAATCACTTGACCCTACGCGTTGTTTGCACTATCTGCATTGGGTGACTCGGGAGGAACGAAGGGGAGAACAATGGAGGAACAACCAATCCTGCAAGTAAGAAACTCCTGCTGGTAAGAAAACTGTATCCTTTGCAGAACCAATCCTGCTGGTAAGAAAACTGTAACCTTTGCAGAACCAATCCTGCTGGTAAGAAAACTGTAACCTTTGCAGGTAAGAAAGGACCAATTCTACTGGTAAAAAACAACGATTCTATCCTTTGTTATGATTTTTTTGTATCTTTTGCTATGATTTCCTGCGAAGTCAATTTTCATTTATAATTGAATTCAACTACTGTATCCTTTGCAGGTAAGAAAGGAAAAACCAATTATGCTAGTAAGAAACAACTACTATATACTTTGTTATGATTTCCTTTTATTTTCTTTATCTTTTGCTATGATTTCCTGCAAAGTCAATTTTCGTTTATAACTGAATGGGAATTCAGCCCTGCAGAGTCTTCATTTATTCATTTATCATTTATGATCAATTTTCATTTATTCATTTATGATTGAATGAGAATGACCATAAATGAGAATTCATTGCTCACCTTGTGAGTGGACGATTTGGGATAAGTAGAAATCAAAATCTTACAGATTACAACACTTTGGAGCAACGTACAGGAATACGCCAGCCTTAAGTTTCATCCAACAAGGTTCTTTTTATGTCAAATAGGATACAAGGTTCTTTTTATGTCAAATAGGATGCAATTCACATATCAGACCTCTTTGCATCATGTTATCCACAAATATTAACTACACATAGTAAATGATCAATGGTTGAGAAGGCAATCTATATGCTTAGACGTTTCAAGTTAGAATGCTAACTTTAACATGAACATGGTATGAAAAAAATTATCAGCAATACGACAATCACATCGCTTCATCGCTTCTTCAAGAAAGCAACTCACAGTTTTACATCCTTTCCATAAATTATTAGATTGCATTGTGTCATGGCTCACCAAGAAAGCAACTCGCAGTTTTACATCCTTTCCATAAATTATTAGATTGCACTGTGTCATGACTCACTAGTAATACATGTTTACTAAAAAAAAAAAAAAAAAGGCTTCAGATCTAGAAGAAGAGATTGATTTGAAGAAGAGATGTAGTGTAATAAAGCCTTACACCTTGTCCATTTGCTATGCTCACTTGGTTTCTAGCTCCGAGGTTAAGAAACATTACATGGGCCCACCATCAGCCTGCAATAAGATATAAATCTGATATCAAAAAACCATACTAAAGAAGAGAACATAATATGTTTTGATCGAATATTCACTCATATCATTCTGAAAAATTTGTCATCGAACATTTAATCTAGATCATGGTTTGACTCATGGTGTTCAAAAGCCAGTTCCATGAATATATTGACTCTCCTGGCAAGATTCCATGGGAGGAGACCCAGTAACAAGTTACAACCATTTTGAAGAAAACTGCTATGTTGGATTATTTTCCACGTACCTTTTTCACCATCATATAATGAAATAATATGGATTTTCCATAGAATGTAAAACCTAAATTGATATGTAAAGTTTCGGGAAATGAGAAAAATAGCCATCTGAAAGGGTTTGAAGAGACCGAAGGCAGCAGAAGCCCAGTCAACACAGAAGATTGGTATCACATCGACATAACTACCTATCCAACAGACATGCATCTGCCGAACAAACCTTACTGGCCAAGGGAGATATGCAAGGAGGATTGAAAATAAACTATTCTTCTTGTAGCAGAAAAAGGAAACACTAAGGGGGAGTCTTTTCTCCACATAAATTCTTGTATTACTGTGTACATACTGTATTTGTGTATTCATCATAATTTCTTTCATTCATTGATATGTGGCAGAATCTTGAATGCAAGCATTGTTAATTTTGTCCACTGTAATTTTTCAGTAGCACCCCCTTCTACAGAATAGTCTGGTGAATTGATTGCTCTGGCTCAGAGAAAGGGCAAACACCTAGCTATGATTCTGAGTGCAACCATCAAGTAACACCGCATGGGGCTTAATTTTCCAAGGCGCCTTCATCTTACATTTGATGAGTCGAGCTTTGTTTTGGACCCGACTCTTGTTATAGTTCAGTGATGACTCATATGCCATCGGTACGGAGATAGCAGGAGGAATCCTAAAATTTCACATTGAACCGGGAAATATGGCCGCAAATATAGACATATTGAAATCCGGTCTGCCTGCCAGCTTAACCTCTCCTTATTCCTTCCCTTACCCTGAAGCATCTCTCCTCTCCCTATTCTTTCCTACTGACCCTGCCAGTGAGTGCCTCTTCTCTTATGCCACCTTTGCTGCTTGTTGTTGCTACTGTAGCATCAGAAGGTAAGATTCCTGCTGTTGCTGTAGCATCAGAAGGTAAGATTCCTGCTGTCTTCTTTCATTATCCTCCTCAGCTCTATTCTTGTCTGCCCTTTCCTCTTCTTCATTCTTATTATGTATCCGAAGGTAAGATTCCTGTTGTTTTTCATTATCCTCCTCAGCTCTACTCTTGTCTTCCCTTTCCTCTTCTTCATTCTTATTATGTCCTCCTGATATGCGTTGTCCTTGCTCAACAAGAGTGGTAAAGAAACCCTCTCAAAGATGAGATACAGTGGACATAATCGGCTGTGTTTCTGCGGTGAGATACAATGAACAAGGTGAGATACAGTGAACAAAGTCACGATGAGATCCAATGGAGAGTCGACCATGAAAATATTTGCATGGAAAATATACAAAACGTGGCTCCCATTCAACCTATAAATTTCATTGCAAGTGTTACTTGGGTACTTGCATATTTGGAAAATATAAAAAACGTGGTTGCGTTCCCATTCAACATATAAATGTCAGTGCAAGTGTTACTTGTGTATTTGCATATTTGGACATGTGTTCTTATTCTTGTGAAAAAAGGGCTCCCAAGAAAACGCCAAACGCTTCAGTCCAACGGGATGGACCATGAAGGGGAGCTTCCCAACGGCTAATGGTTGGGAAAGCGTAGTAGACCCGTAGTTTTCCCAGTAAATGAATTTGTTCTTTTCATGGCATCTAGGACGAAGGATAATAAGTGGGAATGGTCTAACTTCTAGTAGAGAGAAGTACCTGCCTGCCTTTATTTGTACCCAAAGCCCCTTAATCGGAAGAAGGAAGCGGGGTAACTATTTCCTAGCCTCGGTTAGGTGTCGCTTGCCTTAGTATATAAACTCTTTTCTGACACTACAACTTAAGACAACAGCTTGGGGCTTTCTCTTTTGAATTGTGCCACCAATCGGGGGGATGATAGCGAATATTCTTTCTTTGGCTAAAGCTTACACTCTCTACAGATTAACTTAATCGTCTGCCTATCTAGCCTATTGCCTATCTTGCCTATCCATCTCGCTTGCCTAACCTCCGCCATTTCGAGATATAAAATAGGGCAACGTAATTGTGTTATGCCATGACTGTATTTGCGTTTCCTATTGATTCTATTTCCCCACCAACACTTAAATGTCCTCTTATCCCTAATATTATGCACCATCACACGAAACAACACCATAGGGAACACTCCATTTTTTAAATTCCATCTTAAAGAGCGCCAATTTGTTTGAAGCATATTTCTAACCCCATCGACATTTCTTATGCAGAGACGGTTCTAAAATAAATCTCTGCAACCAGAATATCACCAAATCTATACCAACGTCTCTGCAACCAGAATATCACCAAATCTATACCAACGGCTACCGTTATGAAATCAACATGTTTAGAGGGTAACTGAGTGCGCGGTTCATACTATTTGCCAGGACCTCCATCCAATGCAATTAGCACATCCCAAGTAACAGAGCAAATCAAGTTCACAGAAAAAGATAGGGTTACAAAGCTGAGAAGAGCACCTCTAAAAGTGAGCACCTGGAAAATTTCAAAATACTGGTGTTTTCTGGATTAGAATATACCCGAGAATTCTTTAAAAATGCATTGGCAGCAATCCTACTTCCTTTATTGTCCACAATGTAATCTTTGACTGCCCTTCTGGATACGAGAGCGGCAAAGAAACCATCTACTCTCAACCACCCGCTTAAGGTAATGTTGTCTAATGCTTCTGCCACCCTTGGCACTATCAATTAAACAGAAAAATATTGTTCCTCCCCATCACATATTCCACTCTGATCAATGTACTTCTGCAAGGCATCCGAAGCCAGGGTGATGACTCCTCTGCTATCTTTATCTTTAATTTTTAGAGATCTGATGAGCATCTTCGTCCACTTATCATCTTCTGCTGGATGGATTGGAATACAGATGCAACTGTTAGGCTGTTCAAGGATTGCAACTTTTTTTTAATCAAGTATTTGACAGACTGCAGGAATCAAGAAGACTGAAGGAACATGCCATACCTTAGGGGCACCCTTTGTCAATACCTTCTATCTTATTCTTCGTCATCTTCTATGATGTATGAGAGCTTGTCCATATCTTTTATCCATTATCTAATCGAAAGAATGAAATGGAGTGAGGTGCTTGTATCCTAAGATCATTACTATTTATCATTTCAAAACCGCAGGAACTTACCATTTCTCTGTTTGCAATGAGGTATGTGTGTTCAAGTACTGTTCTTTCTTGGTCTACATAAAGTGATCTCGCAGCTTCTGGATCGACCTCTCAACATCCTATTCTGAATCGGCCCTCACAATTTTACAGAGAAAACGCAGTGCAGTTTCATCGAAGTGAAACTTTGCTTTCACCATCAAATACAGATTTGGGCCCTACATTATCGGTCGGCCATGCACCATAACAAAATTGTCTTTCCTCCACCCGCTGGGAATTTGAATGGCAGCTCAAGGCATGGACTAGCTGCCATGCAGCCTCCCTTGTTTATATAAAGTTTCTAAAATTCACATCACTTTAATATTGTCCTTTTCAAAAGAGGCTTGTCTCAATTTGATAACAATTAAAAATGGAAGTGTCTACCGAGGTGGAGGAATTGAGGTTAAAAGTGGTGAAATCTGGGCAAGAAAAATTCAAAAAATCTTGTACCAACAATGTTTTTATTATGTTTTTGATGGTGGAAATGGATCTAGCACCACCGAAAACCTATGAAGCACCCAAAACTTTGAAGTTTGACAACTATAACATGGATTTACAAAAATCACTACCAAATTTTATGAAAATCTTGTTAGAATTTCCACAATTTTCAAAGCAAAAAACAATTTAGTTAAACTATGACAATTTTTTTATAATATTTGCTCTATTAAATATTTAAAATATATTATTTAATAAAATAAAAAAAATATATTTATATTATAGAAATTTAAAAATATGTTTATATTAATTTTAGAATGTTAGCGAAAATTTTTAATGTATTAAGGGCAAAATTTAAATTTCAAATATTAATAGTTATTCAAATTATCAAATAGCAATAAAGTTCGGTAAACGCTGTTCCACCTGCTGACGTGGTTTTAATTTAAAAAGGTATGCGCGTCAATGGTCCACCATTTAGCTTTATAAAAACATAATTATGAGATTAATTATTTGAAATATGATAAAACGCAATGTTTAATTCTTCAACCAGTTTGCGGCCACAACCAGCTTTGGGTTTTATTCATGGTCAAATAGATGGAAAATAAATTGAACGTGTGTCATTCGTTCGTAGGCCATTGTTTTGTTTGTTTGGTTTAATTTTGTTAATGCAAGGTGATTTTTTTATTGGTGTATTTTATTATTATTATTTTTGTTGATTAGTGGAATTGGTAACGATAGTGGTATCGTACTCACATTATATGGTGTAACGCCTTGTGGCTGGCGAGTCGCCCGGGCGCGCCCACCCGCCAAACGAAGTAGTGAACGCGCGAGTTAGAAAGGCGACCGAGGGCAAGACATCATATGTGGACGAGTTGGTTGCCTCACTTATACGCGGGTGCGTTGGAGACATGCACCGTGGGCCGGCTTGGCTATGTTAGCAAACAATGCGAGTTGAGGTGGGGCGGTCCTGTGCCGTGGGCGGGCCGACCTGCACTTCAGGCAAAGTTTTGTAAACAGACGAGTCGGTTGGAGGTAGAACGGAGGGTCGACCGGGTGACACAACCCCCGCTACCCACCATATATATTAGCGGGTGGAAGTATGGCGAAATCAATCATTCAAACATCGCTCATCCAAGGAAGAAGTGCGAAGGGTGGAGAAGAGACGCAGCAAGGGCGCACATAACCCCAGGTTATATGCCCTTTCGCCAGGCAGGTCTACACGGAAGTCTGCACGAAGATTGGTGAATGGTGGTGACACGGGTTGTGGGTCACACGAAGGCGCCCGCTCATCGTTTAGAGGTAAACGCAGGTGGAGGGTGCAAGTAGGCGCCCGCCCATCGGTTGTGTGTGCGGGTGGAGGGTGCACGAAGGCGCCTGCCCGCTAGTTGACACGAGCTCGGTTGAGGAGTTTTGGGTGGAGGACTGCGTGAGGGCGTGCCCACCTGACTCGGGCAAGTGACTTGTGTGTTGAAATGGTAAAGTGGGGGTGCGACCACCATTCAAGGCGTGCACAAGGTGGGCGCCTGACACGGGTAAAATGCCGGTGGAGCTTCGCTCCCGGTCATTTGTAAATTCTTCAAATACATAATAAAAGATTATTATTGCATATGAATAGTGTACTCTCTACTGTTTTATGAATGTTTATGATGATGTTATGATGTTAATGGATTCCGCACATTAATGTTGTTAAAGAAAGATGATGAATGTTAGGCGTAGTTCGCAAAGTAACTTAACAATGGAATATATTAACTACTTAGGCGGTGCCACACCCTTGCCAATTAACGAAAAAAGAATTGGGGGCGTGACAGATGGTATCAGAGCAGGATGCAGAGAACAGACATGTATGCAGGGTAAAGTTACGGAGAAATCATGGATTAACAGTCTGGGTTTCATGGACTTGATGGTCCATGGCAAGACCATTCAAGCTCTAGTGGACACAGGGGTCACTCATAACTTCTTGATGACACGGGTTGAAAAAGAGGTTCGACTGATGATCTTCCCATCAAATGTGGAAGTCAAGGTGGTGAACTCTAGAGCTAAAGTGGCGGGTTTGGTACACGAAGTGCTTATGCAAATAAAAGACTAGAAGGGTCAGTTGGACTTCACAGTGATGGAGATGAACGACTTTGATATGATATTGGGGCAAGATTTCTTGAAGGGCAACAAGGCAATTGTTGTCCCCTTCTGTGATGAGGTGGTGTTGGTTAGACAGTCACGAACTTGGACTTTGCCCACTCATAGGCAAAGAAGGGAAGTCAAGGTGCAGCATGTTTCTGCAATAAGTTTGGAGAAGGCTATGAGGAGTCAGATATGGAGACATATGCGGTGATCTTCAAGGGAGTCGAAGGTGATGGAGTGGGGACGCCTGTTCCAGTCGAGATTTCTGAGGTATTGACCAAATATGCAGATTTGATGCCTGATGAGCTACCAAAGAAGCTTCCACCAAGGCGTGCAGTGGACCATAACATAGAGCTTGAGCCAGGAAAGCAACCCCCAACTAAAGCACCTTATTGGTTGTCAGGACCTGAGTTGGAGGAGTTGAAACGACTGTTAAAGGAGTTAACTGATGCGGGTTTCATAAGACCTTCAAGGTTCCCCTATGGAGCTCCGGTATTGTTCCAGCAGAAGAAGGATTCGAATAAGCTACGGATGTGCTGTGATCACTGCGCATTGAACAAGAAGACAGTGAGGAACATGTATCCTTTGCCATTGGCTGTTGATTGCTTTGATAAGCTTGTGAAAGCTCGAGTGTTTTCAAAGCTGGACTTGAGGCATGGGTATTATTAGGTGCGGATAGCTGAAGGAGACGAGAAGAAGACCGCGATAGTAACAAGGTGTGGTAGCTTTGAATTCCTTGTTATGCCATTCGGGTTGTGCAATGCTCCTGCTACGTTTTGCACTTTGATGTATGATGTTCTACGTCCATACTTGGATTCGTTCGTAGTAGTGTACTTGGACGATATAGTGGTGTACAGTGACAACATGGAGGATCAGAAGAAGCACTTGGCGATGGTGTTCGAGGCACTGAAGGCAAATCAGTTGTACTTGAAGAAGTCTAAGTGTATGTTCACTCAGACCGAGATTTCGTTCCTTGGGCATATAGTTGGTCAAGGGTACATAAGGATGGAGCCGACAGAGTGAAGGTGATCAAGGACTGGGTTGAACGGAAGAATGCCCATGAGATGAGGGTGTTTTTGGGCATGACCAACTACCAATGGAAGTTTGTAGAGGGGTACTCCAAGGTAACATCATCACTGATAGACCTATTGAAGAAAGACAAGAGATGGAGTTGGACGGAGAAATGTCAAGAGGCATTTGATGACTTGAAGAAAAGGATGGTTACAACACCGATATTGAAGTTGCCGGACTTCGAGAGACCATTTGAGGTACACACAGATGCTTCAGATTCTGCCATAGGAGGGTTCTTATGCAGGATGGGCATCCGGTGGCGTACGAGAGTTGGAAGTTGCAGGATAGAGAACGGAGGTATCTGGTCCATGAGAAGGAGATGACTGCAATCATTCACTGTCTTCATGTGTGGAGGCCTTACTTGATTGGGAAGCTGTTTGTTGTCAAGACAGACAACGTTGCAACAAGTTATTTTGCATCACAACCGAAGCTTTCTGTAAGCAAGCTCGTTGGCAGGACATCTTGGCAGAATTCGACTTGACTATTGAGTATAGACCGGGTAGACACAATGCGGTAGTAGATGCCCTTAGCAGGAAGGGACAACTTGTGGCATTGGAAGGAGAAGGCCAGGTAGCAAGGAGTAGGATTCGAGTTCAGATGTCAGAAGAGATGCAAAATAAGCTCAAGGAAATTGTTGAGACCGATACCCAGGTGCAGAATATAGTGAAGTAGATAAAGGAGGGGAAGATACGAAAGTTCTTTCTCTGAGATGGATTCTTGTTCTTTGGAAACCGAATCTATGTTCCAAAGTCATCTGGACTCAGGAGGCACCTTTTGAAGGAGTGCCACGACTCACCGTGGGCTGGCCACCCAGGGCAGTGTCATTCTTTAGCATTGTTGGAGAGAGAATTCTTTTGGGAGAAGATGCGGGAGGATATAGAGGAGTAGAGTATTGTTATGCTTCTTAACCTGCAAAGCAATACCGAACCGAGAATATGCGAGAAAAATACCCAGAACACAGAATATGCGAAGATTTTATTACTCAGAGAGAAATGTTCACAGGCCTCTTCGAGGGGGCAACCTCCAATAGAGCAGAGCTCGATTACAAAACAAGACACGATACTCCTCGCAGGGAGTCTCTATCCTTTATATATGACTCATACATGCAATACCACGAATCAATACCATGGGTTTTATTAATACCATCTACCTAATACTACACCCATTTGCAACTAACTGTGGTCCCGTAATAAATAGAGAGTTAACCACTTACAAATATTAATATGGGCTTTATTGACTCTTTATTATGACGTGATCCCACTACATAAATAAGGGGGTTAGGGTGGGGCCCTAACATGCCCTCCCCCTTAGGAATAGCCTTGTCCTCAAGGCTGAAGCTGCGGAAACTGCTGAAGAATAGTGGCTGGTTCCCAAGTTGCATCTTCCGAAGAGGTGTCTTTCCATTTTACGAGGACCTCTTTAATCATGCGGCCGCGCAAGTGCTTGTCTCGTGTGTCTAGAACCTGTTCCGGTTGAAGCCAGATTGACCCTTCCTCGTTCAATTCTGGTAGACTGGTTTGAACTCGGCAATTGTTCCCAATCACTTTCTTGAGGCACAATACATGGAAAACTGGGTGGATTTTTGCTGTAGGTGGCAAAGCCAACTTGTAAGCCACTTCTCCAATGCGCTGAAGTACTTGGTATGGTCCATAGAATTTTGGAGAAAGCTTTTGACAACCCTTGTCTTTGAGTGATGTTTTCTTATAGGGTTGCAGCCTCAAAAAGACCTGATCCCCTTCTTGAAATTGGCGCTCTGAGCAATGTTGGTCAGCCTATTGCTTCATACGGTTTTGAGCTTGATGAAGATTCTCGCGCAGGTGGGCGAGCATGGTCACGCAGTGTTGTAGGAGTTGATCCACGGCTTGTACTTTGGAGCACCCCATGAGATAAGAAGTAGGGGAAGGCAGAAGTTGACCATAAACTGCTTCATAGGGAGTCATTTTGGTGGTGGCATGATAGTTGG
>APFE031007160.1:0-20109 GCA_000404065.3 Pinus taeda
TGTGCAAGATCTGATGCACAACTATAGTCACAACTGATAGCAATATGATTCTCTAACACTTGTCCCTGCTGAACTGAACATGCACTGACATGCAACTGATTTAACTGATGTATTCATTAGTTGTATTATGAGTTAATAACTTGTGAATTAATTAATAACTAATTCACCCAACTCATCTCTAGTCTATTTGCCAGTTAGACTAAATACAACTAGTTTAACAAAGCTAAACTGAACACAACTCCATCAACTGCACCTCCAGTCCACTAAACTCAACTCACTTGAGTTCTAACTGAATTCCTGCATGCAAATATTAGTCATCCCATAGGTAACCACGTATTTCCTTCTCGGATCTGCATGTACAACATCCGTAGCTCATCCTGAAGTGCTCCAAGAGAATAAGACAAAGTTTATAGTCTAAATATTATTATGAGCTAATAATATTTGACTGTTCTATAATTAGACTGAGTAGTCACTCCGCTGTGATCTAAAAATAGAAGTCCATCTATTTTTCTCAACTTGATCAATCATCCATAAACAGCAACCTGCAATCCATAGACATGATCCATATGTCTAAAAATAGACATAGTCTAAAAATAGACTTGCGCCAAAAATAGCCTGCGGGCCCACTTAGTGAAGGCGACTCTTTTCACTAAGCTCCATCATCTTGTTGCAATCTCAACACCTATGAGCTCCATTCTTGCATTCTTGAATTTCCCTCTTTAATGATAAAGATTTCGATCACCCACCTGATCATATCCATGTATGGGAGGATTTTAGCTCTTGCTCCTATCCTAGGAAGGAAAGAACAGGAAGCATCTCTGCATTGAAGTCCTGAAGGCCTTGTTGAGTCAGTTGTTGCTCTCGTGATAGTGATTTTAGGACATTCGTCCTCTAGCCTATTGTAAATAACTTCCCAAGTTGTTGCACCTCCGGCAGTGTCACAAACTGTATCAGCGAAGATAGGAGCCATCTATATAAACTCAGATTCAACAATGGTCTGCTTGCTCTGTTTCTACATCACCTTTCTTAGTGACATGTCTTTTGTAGCTTGCCTGAAATAGACAAAATATATCAAAAGATATAAACCACGGATGTCTAAAATCTAGATATCCAGTAATTAAGATTGAAAGCTTCTCTGAAATGACTTTTTATTGTGAGAAAGGTTTAATGAGATACTCGATGTTAGCTACCCATAACCTGGAAAATGATTATCCTTCCTCATGCTGCTAAATATTTATTAACCTGTCAATTCATTCGTTTTGGTATTTAAAACTTGATTATTTCACACGTTTTACCGCTCTTAATAGTACATCGCAATCTTTAAAGGGATACAGTATAGCACTACCATATGCATTAAGCGAAATGCGATTGTGGATATCGCAATATCGCGTTTCGCAAATCACTAATGGACATTCTAATGGCATGGCTAAGTTCTTGTGAAGTCTGTGAAGTGAAAAATGCGATTATGAAATGACAAGGTGCTATTTATCAAGTTATTGCAGTGGGAGACCTAATCGCAGATCGCAATTTTTTGAAGGTGTTTTAGTCATGCAGAAAAGTGTGATTTGCTATTTGCGATGTAGATTTCATCCTTAGTTCGTTTTGCAAGGTTTTGCTAGGTATTTTCTTAGAGTTAGGTATTATTATCCTAAAAATATAAAATTAAAAGGATCCCCATTTATAACTCTATCCTTAGCTATTGTTCTTTATAAATGGGGGGGGGTGGGGGTTGTTTTGTAGTACAACAATTGGCGATTCACTTGGGAGAACCTGTTATCTCTGAGTATTTTTATGAAATTTCTAAAAACTTTCAAATGAATTAGATTTATAATAATAATGATTACATGAGTTATAAGGTAAACAACATTTCTCTGGAATCATCATTACTTGCTCAGTTTATTTATTTAATTTCTTTACTCTTGTAATGATAGAAGTATAAACATTTGTATCAGCCAATAATAAGATTTAAAGTAATATAGCAAGTATCTTCTGCATATTATTTTTTGGTGTTTACTCATTTATCACAAATAAAGCCTCTGCTACCAACAGGCGTTCATAGCCTCGACAGGGTTATCTTTTAACCAACAATGGTTCATTATCCCATCTGTATGAATTTTCAAATTTCAAAATGATATTCACTTGGATTGAATCTCACTTGGACCTCGTTCCTTTTTTCCTTTTTTGAATGTAATTTTTTTCTTTTTTGTTTCTTAAAATACATTGTTTAGGCGTGGTAACCTACTAATGACAATGCCATTCACTGGTTGTAACTAAATTGAATAAATTGGCTCTTAAAGAGACCCCTTGTCTTCTGATCGAGGAGATCATTAGCTATCACCTTGTTTGATATGCACTATTGGTAATATCAGTTTAATCACTTCCTTATGAACATGGTAAACAAGCTCGTAATGAGACATTTTATCTTCTAAGTTTATATATTTTAGAATTACATTCTGGAAAAGGAAATTTTTAATAGATGGGGTGAATCATTGGTTCTTTTGAGAATTTTGGGTGATAATGATAGAGTTTTGTAGATACTCATCTGCAGAAAGTCCTTACGAGGTTAAAGATTCTTTTCTTGACTGATAACAAAACCTTCACATTCTATAAAGATTCACATTCTATAAAGATAAGAGTTTGTTCGTAGAATAAATGTTTTAAGCAAGATCAAGTTTTTCCAAAGAAATCAAGTTTACTTTAGTACTCAAATGCCCTAATTATTCCTTTTAACTCTTACTTTCTTATAAAAGAAAAAACAAAAATGTTATCAAAGATTTTATTTTGAAAAGCCAAAAATAAATACGAATTAACCATTATTTTCCTGAAAAGCAATATGTACAAAATTGGAAAAGGTTATCTCCTAGGAAAAGTATTTTTTCAAAATTTGCCCATTAACAGGAAAAGAATCCCACTTACCTGACAAGTCTTGTAAAAGAAATGTTGATTGTCCAATTTTTTCAATGATTTGAAAAGGGCCAAGCCATATTCTTTGGAATTTGGTATGCCTACCTTTTTCCTCATGTGTTTTGTCCCATTTCAAAACCAAGTCACTTACTTTGAGAGTTTTTTGACTGGCGAAAGTTGTATCAAAAGAAGCTTTGACTTGGAAATGGCAGAATTGTCTCAAGGGATCCCAAATCTCAAGAAGGAACTGAAGAATATACAGATTACCTTGCTCATGCAGGATAAGAGGATGGACGAAATTCAACAGCAACTAAAGCAATGCCATCCTGACATCAAGAGGGATATGGACCAGCAGCTAGGAAAGGAGGCGTAGTCTTGGTAGTTTTCATCTCTTTTTGCTTTTATGAAGATAGTAGATGGTAGTTTTGTCACCGAATCTTTTTGTGATAGGTATAGAAGGAAGATAAGCAATATGAGTAGTCTTTATGATTGTACAGTGCATCTAGCATGGACAAATAGGCTTAAGACCTTTTATTTTTGGATGGCAGTAAAAGACCTAAGATGGCCAAAAACACTTGGTTTCCCCTTGGGGCGGGTTGAGGTCATTACATCTATGTAATGATTTTGATTTTCTGAAATAAAATTAAAAGGTCCTTCCGTAGTTTACAAAAAAAAAAAAAAGCTTTGACTAATTGTTGATGATGGAAGTGGGTTGCTTTAGCCTTTTCCCTCTCTTCTTCAAGCTTGAGAATATGAAATTGTCTAGCTTGAAGAGAAGAAGGGTTTTCATCGATGACTTGTACTAGGGCAAGAGATGGGATTGCTACATTTGTGGGTAGAACAACTTCTTTTCCATAAAATAAAGCAAAAGAAGAAGAACCAATAGAGGCTTTCTGAGTAATTTTGTCTGCCCATATAGAAAATGTTAATGCTTTATGCCAATTCCTGTGATTTTGATCAATAGTTCTATTGATAATTCTGATGAGATTCTTGTTTGTTGATTTTACTAATCCATTACCTCGAGGATAATAATTGGTTGAATATTTCAACTTGAAACCTCTCTTTAGAGCAAATTCTATCATTATATTTCCAAAACAGTAAGATGCATTGTCAAATATTAAAGTTGAGGGTAAGCCAAACCTGGTAATTATGTATCCATCAATGAAGTCTACGATGTTTTCTGTATTATCTATTTTTAGTGGGATAGGTTCTAACCACTTTGTAAAATAATAAGTAGTTGTAAGGATGTAGCTATGTTGTTTGGAAGAGTTAGGAACAATCTCACCAATTATGTCTAATCCTCGATTGTTCGAATGGTTGTTGGATGTTAAATGGTTGTAAAGGGAATGCTTCATGTGCATCTTTAGATACCAATGTCCAATAATATCATTCATGCATGATTTTGTGAGTTGTGGTATTTCTTCCAAAATGTCCTCCAGCTAGTCCATGTAATTCTTGCATGACCTTTTCGGCTTCAGGTTTCTCCACGCATCTTAGCAATACTGAATCATAATTTTTTCTAAACAATACATCATTGACTAGCACATATAAATTTGATTTCAATCTTAAAGCTCGCTTTGTTTTATAATTAAGATGCATAGGAACATATTCATTCTTTAGATAAAATTTCAAATTAGCATATTGTGATTGTGTATCATTGAGGATTACCTTTGATATTTGCACTTCATTACCTTGATATTTTTCAAGTGGTAACTAGGAAGCTCCTGTTAACATCTTGCAAAAACCTTGGCCCCTGACAATTTTAGCTGGCAGGATTTCTACATCATATTCTTGAAGTGCAGTCACCCAATTAGCTCTTTTCTCTCCTATCTCTCTTTGGATCAATAGTTGCCTTATTGTTGGGTAGGGTACAACTATCTTTGTATGGGATTTAAGAAGAAAAGGTTTGAAATGTTTCAAAGTTTTAAAAACAACAAATTTTTGTTTCTCGACAGCTGAATAATTTAATTCGGAACCTTGCAAGTTATAACTAAAAAAGGAGATGGGTGCCTCGATATTTTCATCGTTCATCTGTGTCAAAAATGTTGCATATGATGTATCAGATGAAAAAGTATATAATAGAAAAGGTTTGAGAAAGTCAGGGGTTGTCAATGAAGGAGCATTAATAATTGCTTTTTTAATCTACTCAAATGACTCTCTTTCATCCTTGTTCCATCTAAAAACTACGTTTTTTCTTATCATTGCTTGAAGGGGTAGGACAATTTGTGAAAAATATGGGACAAATCTTTTTACAAAAAAAAATTGGCCTAGAATGATTGCATGGTTTTTTTGTTGTATGGGAGGGGAATCTTTTCGATCTCTTGGACTCTATAAGGATTAATCTAAATTCCTTTCTTGGACACTATAAACCCAAGGAGTTTTCCTTCTCGTAAGGCAAAATAATATTTTTTGGGATTTAAGGAAATACCATATTTCTTGCTTCTTTTGAAAATGTGTTTTAGGTCGCTTAAATGATTGTTCCTATCCTTAGAATAGACTATGATGTCATCCAAGTAAATAACAACTGATTTATTAATTATACCTTTAAAGGAAATGTCTATAGCATGTTGAAATGTGGCACCAACATTAATGAGTCTGAAAGGCATCTTCTGATAGGCATATGTTCCCCGCTTGGTCCTAAATATTGTCTTTAATCTGTCATCTGGATGCACAAGAATTTGATTATATCTTGAGAATCCATCTACAAAAGACATTAATTCGAAATTGGCAACTGATTGCAAAAACTGTTCCATAGTAGGCGAGGGAAAATTATCTTTTTGACAAGCTTTATTTAGTTTTCTAAAATCAATACAAATCCTAATATCACCGTTCTTTTTCCTTACGGGTACCATATTCAATACCCATTTAGAATTTCTAATAGGGAAGATTATTTTGGCCTTCAGAATCTTGTCCAATTTAGATTTGATTTGACTTTCAAGGTTTGGATGAATTTTACGAAGCTTCTGTTGAATTGGTTTTTCATTCGAAGTCATAGGTATGGTATGTTGAATTATAAAGCTTTTGTAGGTCTTGAGATCTGTGTAATCACAGGAAAAGACACCTTTGTATTTTTTCAACAAACTGATGGATGATATTCTTTCTTCAAATGATAGACCAGGATCTAAGTTAACATTTTGAGGTTTTTCAGTTGATCCTAGGTTTACTACTTCAAATCTCAAAGTAGACCTTTGAGTTTTGGAGTTGGTAATTCTTTTGAACCTATCTTTTAGATCATAGAGATCTTCCATCTTAACCACAGACTTTGGGATTGGGTTTTGATAATAATTATGTTTGATTTCTAGATCGTGCTCATGTTCATCTATGATTTGTTCTTCATACGACCCTTCTGATGTAAAGAAATTAACTATATTTGCATCATTGTTGAATACTGTCCAATTTGTTACATTGTCGGGAATAGATGGCCTAACTATTAACTCTATTGAAAATATGTCTGAACTAAAGTCTTATGAGGGTATAAGCCTGGATGCCACATTAGAAAATAAGTCAACACTTGTGTTTTGTAGTCTAGGGACTAAAGATATGTTAAAAGCAGAAAAATGAGAAGTCAATTTCTAAGCTAACGATTGATAGTGTTTAAGGTGTCTAGAGACAAAATGAATTGTATTTCTCACCTGTTTCACAATTATTTCAGAATCACCATAGACTTGCAGGTATTTGACATTAAGACCGATCGCTTTATACAGTCCTTGGATCAGTGCTTCATATTCAATGATATTATTAGTGCACTAGAATTCAAGTCTGCAGGCTAGCATGGTTTTCTCTCCTTGCGGATTGATCAAAATGCATCCTGCACCTGCTTCGTCTTTTGATTTAGAACCGTCAAAATAGAGAGTCCAGAATAGAGAGTTATTAAAAACTTTTTCTACTAAATTTAGACATTTGGAAGCATTTGTTTGTGAAAAAATTTCGATTTGAGAAACTACAACGTTATCTAAAAAGGGAGACCTTTGGGCATTAAAGGATCCTAAAGAGGACTCGGCTGAGTAATTTTCAATGATATTATTAGTGAAGGCAACCATTTCGTTGCCTCCCTCGAGGTCAGTGACCGTATATTTCATGAATTTCTCTCGGTTTACCATTGTGTGGTAACCACATGTAAGACCAATCAGTTGTGAAATAATCGTGCAACTTTTCAAACCAATCCCTACTGAGAATCGAACCATAAAATTTGGGGATATCTAATGGGCCTCTAAATTAGACATAAATTAAGTCCCATGCCTCTAATTTAAAACATAAATTAAGACCTATGACCATCCCTCAGCACATTAAACCTCTCTTTTTGCATTAGATAATTTATTTTTAACTTTAATATATTCATTAGGAAGGTTTATGAATAATTGAATATTTGTGCCTAATATTATTTATTTTTTGTGGAATATTATGAGAATATTGGGCAGACTATGAAGAGTTGGAGGGGGAGATAATTTAGGGACTTGTTCCCTACCACTGGAGGATCAATAATAAATAATAAGTCAATAAGATATTATGGAATTATGGCACAAATTGTGGAACTCTAATGATTGAGAAAATCTAGGAATGCGTTCCACTAATCAAGGGAGCAGATCCACCAATCGAGGGAGAAGATCCACTAATTAAGGGATTTCAGTGGGGGAAGCTTCCTCCATCCATGGGGAATGATTCTTAATCATTTTATATAAATACCAAGTTGAATTTTCCTGTAGGGAATGATTGAGAAAATATAGGAATGTGTTCTCTACCATTTTATGCAAATTCCTAATATTGGGGAATAGATCCACTAATCAAAGGATTTTGGTGGAGGAAATCTTCCTCCATTCATGGGGAATTATTTCTAATCATTTTTTATAAGTACCAAGTCGAATTTTCCTCTAGGGGGAGATTTTCATTGGTGTTATTGTGGAGAGAGCTTGTATTCTTGTAACTCCATTGTATTTTTTTGTGGGAATATAATTCTATTGATGAAAATAATGAAGATTGGTGTCATGTTCAGCTTCTAAATCTTGTTCTCCTCCATAGGTCTCTGAGTTTCCTCGAGCTTGGCCATCCCAGGAACCTTAGAGCCCTTTTGTATCATTTTATTTCCTTCTTTTCATTTCTTATTCACATGCATCTTTTGTTTTTATTTCTTCCTATTTCTACATTTAGAATTAATGATTTGTAGTTCTAGGATTGAGTTAAATGGTTTATGTAAGTTCTTCTGCAGGACTACAAGCATTATTTCATCCTTGGAAGAGCTTTGGAAGTTCATAGGAATCATTGAGTTGCTTGGATTAGTCTTCTTATTCCCAAATCTAGATTGTTGGACCTCCTTTTTTACAAAGAACAGTAAATTTATTCTATTTTTTAAAGCATGCTAACGAGCTTCAATCGAATCGATTCAACTTGAATTAGATCACAAAAACATTATAGTTTATAACAAGAATTACCCCATTTCATTTGCACTTGATTTGATTAAGAATTTTTAGATTTACTAGCTCACTAGTTCTCGAATTTCTAGATTTTCAAATAGTAATGTTTTTTTTTTTGCATGGGTTAACATACATATTTTTGAGTGATTCCACTTGGAATAGGGACCTAAGACATCCTAGTTAATAAAAAAATTTATCCTATCAAATTTGGATTTGATTAGCTTGGTCATTAAACCCTCACCAATTTCATCATTTCACAAGGAAACTTCTCCAAACGTTTTGAGCAAATCCATGCATCTCCCAACTTTGGGTTTCAGTTCTGAGTGATCCTAGGAATTTTTCCACTCCATTCCACCCATAACACACCTTTCCTAGGCCTCCCATCACCTCCAACACCTTACATTTTTCTCTCGGTTGTATCTTGTAGGAACACTGTAATTCCTACAGGATCATCTTGTAGGTTTATAGTACAACCTGTAGGTTTTCTTGAAATGGTCTGTTTTAAAGCCGAATTGAGAGAAAACCTCTAAGAAGTCACCAAAATCCTCCCAAGGGTCTCCCACACCATCCAACCATCTCCTAACCCTTCCATCCAACGTCCAACATCCTTAATTCACCTACATCACCAAAATAAATTAGTTTGCATACTTGATTTTGCATGAAAAGAAAAAAAGACAAAAATGGATTTATTTCAGTTCCTTTACTTGCACATTAGAGATGTTTGATGCTTCTTATTTCCATGCTTAGATAGTAGTATCTGGTTCATCATAATTTAGAATTATTGCAAAGCATAGTTTCTTGGAAGTTAATTAGGAAATGGTGTGATTTAGCATTGAATTTTCGTCTCTTTCCTTGTACTTTCTTTCTTGCAATAGGTTAAGGTTCTATTTCAAAAATTTAATTTTCTGCAATTAGTTTAGAATTTGACTTCAGTACATGCACTCCATTACATCATGACAACAAATGAAGGACATATTGTATACCACACATATAGTGCTAACACCTCTTAAGTTTGTACAAACCCCGGGTTGATAATTACAGTCAGTAGCCTTGGGAATTGCAGCATTCTTGTTGCAATACTGAGGCTCATCACTTTTTGGCGTCGTTGTCGAGGAGGTACCAAAGTATGCATTGTTTTCTTCCCTAGTTGATTCATTTCTTTTTACTTTTTGCAAAAACAAAAAATATTTGCATTAAGCATATTTAATTTCAAAAGTAGAAAATTGCATTGCATTATAGTTTTCATTCAATCATAAAAACAAAAACAAAAAATCCTCCAACACTAATGCACCCCCCGCAATTGATCACGTGGTGCAGTAAGGGCCACATCACCATTCACTTTTGTAGGTAGAAGAAGATGATGACAAATAATGTAGAAGAAATGGATGGAAATGATGACAATGAGGAAGATCCTCTCGGATTTCCCATTCAAGATATTGATGGTAGTGTGCACATGAAGAATATTCCTCCCTCTTTTCTCCCAAAATTTCATGCTCTAAGTTCAGAGGATTCGGAAACCTTTCTCTTTAAATTTGAGATTGTTTGTAGATATTATGGTTACTTATTAAAAACTCAAAAACTGAGATTGTTTCCGGCAACATTGAAGGATAGAGCTCTTAAATGGTTCATGAGTTTAGGGACTAATTTAATATGATCATGGAATGATATGCAAAAGATATTTATAGAAAAATATAAAAATCATGATCTTAAAGAAGAAATCTTTAGAATGAGTCAAAGAAAAGATGAAAGTCTAGAGGATCTAATAGAGAGGTTCATGTATAATGCTAAGAGGGAAAAACTACATCATTTAGGATCTGACACACTAAAAACCCTCTTACTTAGAGAAATTAGGGATGAATGGGTTGATCTCATTGATCTCATGAGTAGAGGTGATGTATACTAATTATCATTTGAATAAATTTGTGAAATATGCAAAGACATATCAAGAGTAAAAGCAAAAGTAGGTAAATCAAAATCAAGATCAGTAAGTCAAGCTAAACTTGGAAATTTGTTTAATGATTTTAAAATAGAAATTGTTAGCAATTTAACAAAACAAATAGAAATGTTAAGAATGCAAGATGAAGGAAAAGAAAATGTTGATATTTGTGTTGCAGAATCACAGGATATTAAACATTGTTCATCATTACCAAGGTTGAAGGAAGTTCACCAAGAGAACAATGGAGCAAGTCAATTGCCAATGCAGCAATGTTATGTAGCTCCAAGAGGACCATGGTAGCCTATTCAACCTGATATGATGCAAGTGCCTAATTCCCAATTTCAAGGTTATGCATATCCACCTCAAAGTAATTGGAACACACGCTTTCCTTGGCAAAATTGGCCATCTCAACCCCAATCTTGGCAACAAGGTTGGCAAGGAACTTATGGGAGCCATCCACAATATCCTCAATATGCTCCATACCCAACTCCATATTATCCCTGTCATTCACCTCCACTACAACCACAACCATCCACATCCATCTCAAATATACACTCCCACTCAACTACTTGTACCACCATTTCCAAACCCACACATTGAACTAGCTCAACCCACTTACAATGTTGCGCTACAAAACTTCCAAACATCTCCTCTCGAGCTCAATGTATTCACCATAGCTCAGGAAGAGTATTGCAAAAAAGTGATTATCCTGATATCATTGGAGGACCACATCCAGAAGAAGAAGATTCAAATAATAAGACTACAGAACCATGGAATTCGATTGATAAAGAGCAGACATCAAAATCAGAGATCGAGGGAACTCCCTCATGGTTAGCATTAAATCTTTCATGTATTCAAGAGAACAATCAGCAAAAAAAGGAAGATTTGAAGGTCATGGTAGAAGAAGACACGAAGAATGATTCAAATCAGCAAATGGGCCAGGGGCATCACAACTATATTGAAATATGGTTCAATACAGTGATTAAGTTGCAGTAATACCCTCTTCTTCAATTGTGATTGATATCATCAATGTCAAATCATATGATCTCTCAAATTCAGATAAATGTCAAATCATACATCTCAAGTCTACACATCAGTTTTTCTATTATCTTGATGTGCACATGGCTCCATTGGAAGTATTATTATACTTGAAAGTGAATTTTTTTTTCAAGCAGTGTAGGGTAGAAAAAAAAATGAAAAATAAGAGAAAAAACAAAAAATCTCAGGTAAAAACCTCCTTTGAGGTGCTTCAGATTAGCTCATTGATTGAAAACCTCCATGAGGCGGTCAATGGGTTGGAAAAAAAAAAAAAAAAAAAAAAAAAAAAAAAAAAAAAAAAGAGATTCTAGGTGAAAACCTGCTTTGAGGCGCCTAGGCAGACCTACTAGTTGAAAACCTCATTGAGGTGGCTAGTAGGCCTAGAAGAAAAAAGAGAAAAAAATAAAAGAAATCCTTGCTCCATGCATCTCTTTGATAAATGCATGTACTCTCCAACATCTGCAAACAACAAAAACAAGTTGGTACCAAAAGGAAAATTGGTCAAGCCTAGTCAAAAGAAGTCAAATTTTGACTTTCTCCTACTTCGCTCAAATGCTCCAACAAGGCCAAGGCCATGCCAATCGATCACCATCATCTATTTTCACCATCCACCCATCATTCTCAATCTTCTACCACTCATTT
Organism: Pinus taeda; assembly: GCA_000404065.3. NCBI lineage: Eukaryota > Viridiplantae > Streptophyta > Pinopsida > Pinales > Pinaceae > Pinus > Pinus taeda. The sequence goes on from APFE031007160.1 coordinate 11,929, forward strand.
TTTTTGTTGTCCTAAAAAACTACAGGATGCTCTGTTTTACTACAGGATACAAAAATACATAGAGCAAAAACTTGGTTTTTCCATAACTTGAAAACTATGCATCCATTGGCCATTTTTTTCAAGGGGAGATGCATATGGATGATGGTAACATGCTCAAGAAATTTCAAAAAATTCTAGTGCATAGTTTCCAAGAAATTGGCCTCCATCACCTTCAACCATTTTTGCATTTTCTCAATATCCATGCATCCATTTAAAAAATTGTTTCATGGAGAGATGCATATGGATGATGGTAACATGCTCAGGCAATTTCAGAAAATTTCAGTGCACGATTTTCAAGAAATTGGCCTCCATCACCTTCAGCCATTTTTAGTTTTTCTTGAGATCCTTTCATCCATTGACCAAAATTTTTCTATGGGGAGGTGCATAATGATGATGGTAACATGCAAAAAAAGATTCAGCTCAATCGAGTCTACCGTTTGGTAGATATGGACAAAACAAGTCATTGTCCTGTAAATCTACACGATACAGGACAACACCTATAGGATTAGCAGTGAGCAGTTTTAAAAGAGATCTAGAGGTTAAAGAAGCTCCTCCATAGCTTAGCAGTAGCATCAGGATCATCAACATCACCATCCAACACCTACACATCAACATCAACTCAGCATCAACATGCATGTCTCTCCAACAACCATCAGGTAGGTACAGGTATGCAATATTCTTGACCTCTTCTCTTGAGCATATTATAGTCAAAAATTTGTTGTCAATGCATGAGAGATGAAGTTTCATAAGCTAGGGATTGGTCAACAATCTTAGCTACCTTCAACTAGTTAATTTCAACTCACTCCTTCACTCATGCAATGTTGAAAAGTCAAAATATGAAGGGTGGTGATTTCAAGGAATGAGGACATTAGTTAAAAGAAGAAAATTTTGAAACGCCGAGGTCACTACAGCACTCCAAGCCCTCCATCCACTTAATATTCACTATCTATTTATCGTTCATCCATCCCATTTCATTCTTGAAAAAAACAAAGAAAACACCCTCTCCATTTTCATGAAATTTCCATTTGCAGGTCAGCAAGAAGGATGGTCAAAGAGCAAAGGAGGATCACAAAGAGACCTTTATCACTCACATTTTTATTTTACCACTCATTACCATTCATTTCTCCACCATTTACGTCATTTTTTCCACTCATTTACTTCAGTTTACAAAGGGACTGTATTTTCTACAGGATGATCCTGTAGGAATTACAGTGACCCATAAATCCTACAGGAGGCAGTGTTAAGGCAAATAAATGGTGGAACAAGGTAGCAGAATGTTGATAAGGGTGTGGAAGACCTTACCAAACTGAAAAACAATCAAGAACCATCTTGAATAAGGGGAAGAAGGCAAACTAATGGTCTCAAGAAACAAGAATTTTTCTTTGCACAAATATGTTTTTTGGCTTGTCCATGCAGAGCTTATAGCCAAGATTCTTAATGCACAAGAGAGAGGCCAGATTTTTCAAGGATTCCCGTGGAGCGCGCTGTTGACCTGACGATGGAGCTGTGAGCCTGTCTGAACTCCCGCGCCTCTTCCCTCGCCCCCAGGCTCTGCCTGGCTGGGCCTCTGCCGTTTTCGTCGTTTAGTGCGGACCCCACCTGCGGGGATCTGGCCGCTTGACGGTTTGTCCTCTCTGCCATTCGCAGCGGGCCTGCAATGGCAGGATCTGCTTCACCTCCTCCAGCTTTAGATACCCCTGAGGAAATATTTGCCTCTCTTTTGTCAGAGCCTTCTGATGCCAGACCCCATCCCTCATTTTCAAAGTTCATAAAAAAGCTGGATGAGATCCCTGAGGTTATCCTCCCTCCTTCCCTCCCAAGGAAATCGGCAATAGCCTTAGCAGAAAGAGGTCTTGTTGGACAGTTCACTGGACTCTAGCCATCCCCAAGAACTGTTCAAAAATGGGTGGAGCGCAACTGGAGCTCAATGATCCAGGGAAAGATCGCCATCAGATTCTGTGGGAGAAGATACTACACCTTCCTGTTCGAGTCGAAAGAAGATCAGCACCTCATCTTCCGCAATGGACCTTACTTCATGGACACAAGAGGTCTTTATCTGAACAGATGGACCCCGGATTTCGATCTAGAAATGGACATTCCAAGCGCCGTTCCTGTTTGGGTGCGCCTTCCCCATTTGCCCCTACACTGCTGGGGGGATGAATCTGTCAAAGAGATCGGCAACGCAGTCGGAAAATACATAGACAGATCAGAACCAAGGGAGAACATGCACGCATGCGCAAGGATCTGCGTTGAAGTCGATCTCGGGAAAGGACTACCAGAAGCCATCAAGTTAAAGGTGGATCAATGGATGCACATTCAGCAGCTGGATTACGAACAGTTACCCTTCAAATGCAAGGTATGTCACGAGTATGGTCATTTTGCCAATAGATGTAGCAAGCTAAAAGTAAATGAAGTAGAACGTAACGAGGAAAGTGCTGAGGGATCATGGGAACAAGTTAAAAGGAAAAAGTCCTCCTCTAACCCGGGCACTAGTTCCACAGCCCCTCTGGCAACAAATCTACCCCCCGCTCCTCCCCCCCCTTCTTCAGCCTTCCCCTCCTCCTCCAATCCCTTCGAATCCCTAGCAGCTGAAGTCCCGACCTCCCCTCCTCAATCCCCTCGCCCAGCCTCTCCTTCTTCTAACCCTCCTCCCTCTCCCCCTCCTACCATCGAAAGAATCCTCACTAGAAACAAGGCAAAAGAAGCCTACCAGCCATCAGATCCTCCAAGAAAAGTAGGTAGAAAAACGAATAAAGAACTGAGGGATGAAACAGCAGCTAAGGAGATGGCAACCGGTACTCAGCAACCCATGGATTCATTCTTAGGCAAGCTAAAAGGGAGTGGAGAAAAGGCCAAGGAGAAGTCAGGATCCCACCCCACAACTGGTAAATAATGAACTTGGTCTCTTGGAACTGTAAGGGGATGGGCTCTTCCTTAAAGGTGAAAGCAATCAAGGATCTTATAAATCAGGAACAGCCAGACATTCTTCTAATCCAGGAGACCAAAACCACCGAGCAGGATTTTCTTCTTCAAACCCAAAGATTCAAAAGTTACACAGGCATAGCAAAAGGTTCAGATGGGGCTTCAGGAGGCATAGGAACATTATGGAACAAAAACAAGTGGGAAATCATCAACTCACAGCTATGCAACTGGTGGATCAAAACAGATTTAAAGAATAAGAACACACAAGAAGTTTACTTCATTTACAATATATATGCACCCAATCATTACAGAGACAAAATCAACTGTTGGAACTCCTTAGAAACGGATCTCTCCTCCATCCACAACAGCTGGATAATTCTTGGGGGAGATATGAATATAATTAGGCAGGTGGAAGAAAAATATGGTGGGAATTTCCACGCAGACCCATCGAGAGACAAGTTAGAAACTATCATTCAGCTCTACAATCTGATCGACACCCCTCTGTCGAATGGCAAATACACATGGACCAATAAGAGAGCAGGATCACACAATATAAAAGAGAGGCTGGACAGGTTCCTAATCCAGGAAGGGGTAGTTGGTAACTTCCAAGCAATCAGGAGTCATATAATCCACGGCACAGCTTCGGATCATAAGGCCATGGTCCTCACATTGGACAAAGGCATAAACTTAGGCCCCCTTCCTTTCAAATATAATAAGTCCTGGGACATCCATGAAGATTTTCGCACTCTTGTATGAAATCAGTGGGCAAATGAAGTATTAGGCTCGCCTCATTTTGTATGGGAAACAAAGCTAAAACATCTGCGGACAGTTACCAAGCAGTGGGCGAGGGACAAGGCAATCTCTGAAAGGAAAAAGAAAAATGACCTGTTAGTAGAGATGGAGAGTTGGCACAAAGAAAAAGAACAAACTCAATACACAGCAGAGGATTTAGAGAAGGAAAAAAATCTGTACAAGGAGTTATATCGGCAAAACCGTGTGGAGGAAGAGGAACAAAGAATGAAATCTCGCTGCTTATGGTTGAAAGCTGGGGATAAAAACACTTCTTTCTTTCACAATAATGTCAAGACCAGAAGAGCCAACAATCAAATAGACAAAATTGAAGTGGAAGGGAGAGAGCTGAAGGACCAAGAAGAAATAAAAAACGCAGCCTTTAATCATTTCAAGGCTCTTCTCTTGGCAGATTCCCAACAAAATGACCCCGATGCATTTCTTAGTGCAATAGAGAGAAAAATAACTGAGGAACACAATAACAAGTTGGAGCAAGATCCTACAGTAGAAGAAATCAGAGAGGCCACCTTCAGCATGCAGCAAGACAAGGCCCCGGGGCCGGATGGTTTTGCAGTCGCTTTCTACAGGCAGCATTGGGAGACTATAAAGAAGGACTTCGTGAGAATGGTAAAAAACGCCTTCAGAAATCATAAGTTGGGGGACAACACAAATTCTTCACACATAGCCTTGATTCCCAAGGAAGCAAACCCCAAATCTTTTGATAGATTCCGTCCCATTTCGCTCTGCAATGTCTCATACAAGATCATAACAAAAATAATAGCCAACAAGCTAAAGAAACTCCTTCCTCTTTTAATTTCTGAGAACCAGGGCGGCTTTGTCCCAAAACGACAGAGTATAGACAATGTTATATTAATTCAGGAAGCCATCCACAGCAGCCACAACAGAGGTGAACGAGGAATGATCATCAAGCTGGACATGGCCAATGCATTTGACAGAGTGGATCACTCCTTCTTAAGAGCAGCCTTAAAAAAATTCGGTTTCTCCTCCAACTTTGTTAGCATCATCAACGGATGTATCTCCAATTCTTGGACCGCCCCACTGATCAATGGTCGCCCCAGCAAATTCTTTAAAAGTTCCAGGGGGCTAAGACAAGGCTGCCCCCTCTCCCCTTTCCTTTACATTATCATGGCGGAAACTCTGAGTGTTCAATTAGAAAATCTCCGCAACAAAAGAGAGATCACGGGCATATGCATTGAAAGAGGAATAAAGGAGATAAATCATTCGTTATTCGCGGATGATAAAATTATTAATTGGGGGAGCGTCCAGTCTGATGGCCAGGAGGTTTAAAAGAGTTTTGGATGCATTCCTCCAAGTTTCTGGGGGCAAATTGAACAACAGGAAATGTAAAATTTACACTTGGAATGTCCCCTATCAGATACAACAAAGAATATCCCAGATTCTAGACATTCCACTTCAAAGAAATTGGAGCTCATTTTCTTACTTGGGTTTGCCTCTAGCAAAGGAACACATCAAAGCAAAGGTCTGGACAAAACATATCGAAAAGATGAGAGGTCTCCTCCAGAGCTGGGGCGCCTCTTGGCTAAATCTAGCTGGCAGAACCATCCTTATTAAGGCTGTCCTTTCAGGCCTCCCAATTTACCAAAATGTGGTAATCATGGCGCCTGCCAATACTCATAAACATATGGAACTTATAATGAGAAGTTTCCTCTGGCAGGGAGGAAAACAGGACACAAAGAAGTTCAGCCTCGTCAGCTGGGACCAAGTCACTCTCCCTTATGAAAAAGGAGGCCTTTCCATAAAAATACCAAGCCTCTCCAACCAAGCTCTGGGGCTCAAACTGATCTGGAAGATCCTCTCAGGAAATGGCTCGTGGTGGGTGGAGACAATAAAAAGAAAATATCTCAGAGGTCCAAACTCCAACATTCTTAATGAACCAATAGTAGACAGGCCTTGCACTCCGATGTGGCGTCTCATCAAGAAAGTTCTGCCCCATTTCAGAGAAAATGCCTCCAAACTACCAAGCAATGGAAAGAATATCAAGATATGGGCAGACAGAATAATGAACTCCAACCCAAGAAACCTTCTTCAAGAGCTCAGGCCTCTACAAGATTGGATGGAAGAACAAAAGATAACCACCCTGTATGATATTTCTTCTTGGAATCAAAATAGATGGATTGACTGGAAAGATCTGCATCTCCCCCAGGACCTCAAAGACCTATGGCTCAATCTGAAGTCTTCACTCTCTGGTTCCGCTCCAACCAATAAGGAAAAAGATGATAGATACATCTGGGACACATGTGGAGGGTCCTTCTCAGTAAAAGAAGGGTATAAATCTCTTCAAAAAATAACTCCTATAGCAAATTGGAGCCTTCACACAGCCACCTAGAAGTCAGAATGCCTTCCAGAGGTAAAACACTTTAACTGGACCCTCTTAAAAGGGAAAATTCTTACAGCTGAGAATCTGAGAAAGAGAGGAATACAAGGTCCCTCGATCTGCTGTTTCTGCCGAGCGGAGGAGGAGTCCATTCAGCACTCCTTCCTTCTCTACCCCTTCGCCCAAAGTTGTTGGAAACAGTTAACAAGGCCCTTGGAAGTTCGAGGAAACCACGATCAGATTAACAACCTACAGAAAAACTGGAAGAAAGACTTCCCCCATTCTAGAAAAGGAAAAAATAATCTAATGAGAGTGTGGAAGTGCATCCCTACCACCCTATGTTGGAACCTCTGGCTAGCTAGGAACAATCACGTCTTTAACAACAAACAGCCAAAAATAGGCAATGTCATAGCAAAGACAATTGCTAACATCTCTGAAGCTGTCAGCGCAAACTTCATAGCTACCCCAGACCAGTCGAGCTGGGCCCAAGAAGAAAGAGAATGGTACAATAACTTCAACATTAGCCACTCTCAGAATCCTCCCCCACAGATCAAAACACACCAGAAACAATCCAACTGGAAACTCAGGGGAACTAAAGAAGAGATAAGCCAATGGATCCTCTCTCAAAATCGCCCTCTTCTCTTCTTTGACGGAGCATCAAAGAACAATCTCGGAGCAGCAGGAGCAGGAGGCATAATTAAGAACCATAACGAGACTTCCATCTGTAGCTATGAATGGGGACTCGGGACAGCCTCGAATAACGCAGTTGAAGCCTACAGTTTTCTACTAGGCACCACAATCCTATCCAGATGGGGATTAAGGAATGCCATTATTCTCGAGGACTCGGCCATTATCATCTCAGCCATGATCACAGGTAAAGGATTCATCAAAGAAGGCCTCAACAATATTAGGACGAGGATCACAGACAATCTCAAAAATATAAGTGAAGTAACATTTATGCACGTGCTAAGAGAAAATAATGCAGAGGCAGACTTCTTAGCAAAGCAAAGCAGTCAACAGGCAGCAAGGACAGGTTCGGGAGAATGAAAGAATCTATGAAAGGGCGATCCCATAAGAAATCAAGCTGTCAGACAGAACACCAGAACAGCTCCCTCAGAAATTGTCATAAAATCAATCACCTCATCGGTCTTTCATTCCTCGATCCTCCATAATCCTTCACTCTGCCGTCCTTCCTATCTTCCTTCAATTCTAGAGCAATGCATCCCCATTCTTCTCGTGATCTCCCCTCTGACTATTCAGGTAAACATCCCCTCAACCCCTCTGGAGAATGCACTTCGAATCTGAAGCAGGACCCTCCCTCAGATCTCGCAGATAAAAATATCCCGCCCTCTCATCATGAATGGTCACTCTCCTCCCTTTATATCCCCTCCTCCTTCCCCGATCTCTTCAGAAATCCTCTGCTCTTTTAGTATCAGATAGGAAGAGCTGTGTGTCCTGAGCGTGGTAGTGCAGTCCACTGCAGCGATTTTCAGTGCGAACGCGCTTCGCAGTTGTTTCACCCTCTGGATCTTCTCTTCAGCAACAAGCAAGGCAGCCAGCAAAGGCTTCACTCTGAAGCTACCAACTCTTTTCGGGTTCCAGAGCTCTGCCCCTCGCTCCTGGTAACTGTTGGTTCACGCACGGTGGTTTTATTTATTGGTGACCATTTGTTTCTTGACCGTTGCAGAGCCCCTGGTATTTCGCTGCCCATCCTCCTCAATCCCCAACACCTTTCGCTCCCTCCGCCTCTGTTCCACCTCCTCTGTAATATTGCTTCCCCTCCCGAAATCCCCCTTCTCCCTGATTTCCACCTATCTTCCTATATTTTGGATCCTCTCAACCAGTCCAGTATCATGGCAGATCTTCCAGACCAGCCGAACGCTCAGGAGCCAGCAATCAAGCCAATAGATAAGCTCTTCAGCAAAGAATGCACCATGTGTAAAACTCACACAATCATGATTAACAGATTTGTCAAGCATTTTAATGAGCTGAAGGAGGATTATGAAGCTGATAGCAGATCGAAGCGGAAGAAATTGGAGAAGCAGAAGGAAGAAATTGAAAATCTGAAAGGAAGG
>APFE031007169.1:0-17687 GCA_000404065.3 Pinus taeda
CTAAATATGTTTTTTAACTATTTATTTGTTTATAATTTTTAAGTGTTTTTTAGTTTTTTAATTTAGTTTTTTTTTACATTTTTATGATTGATTTTTTTTTTTTTTTAGTATATGCTTTGATTTATGTTTTGTTAATTTTTAAACTTTTTTTGTTTCGTGTTTTTCATTGTTTTAATTTTATTTTATGTCTTCATTATTTATTTGAAATTTTAATATTTTGCAGGGTCATGATAAAATATTTTACGCTATTATTTCGAAATGTTGAAATATTACCCTTGAAAAAAAAAACGAAAAAAAAAAAAGTGTTATCCCAACGTTAACACTTTTTGTTTTGAGGGTGTTTTTGGAACAATTTTTGCATAAAAAATTGGTTTTTACCGCCATTTTACAATATGTTCAAAATTTACCCTAGAAAAAAAAAAGTGTTATTCCAGAATCAACACTTTTTCTTTTTAGCACTGTTTTTGATGTTTTTAAGGGGTTTTTTGGCTAGAGTTCTCGTTTTGAGTTTATAGTTCCCGTTTCAAAGTTTACATTGTTTTCTTCATATGGTGCATCGATCTACTGATTTTAGAAATTAATAGTGACCCTATATCAGTTCCTTAAGAGTTGTGTAGTTGTCGAGGATCACAAAGATGGTCCTTAAATGCTTAAGGAACGCTAATTCTTCACTTTGGTGATGTCAAGTGTCTCCAATTCTGGTTCTGTATGGTTTGTGGAGGATGCTATAGGATTTGATTCTTTCTTGTAGTAGTCACATATACCCCTCTAATATCACGATAATATTCATGCAATTCATTCAAAATCTTTGATAATTAGTGGTGAGCTCATGGGTTGGGACTAGAAGTTTCAATGGTGGTGAAAACTATGGAAGAAGTGGTGAAATGGGATTTTTCATGAACAAAGATGATTTTTTGGGTGGAAAAGTGACTAAATGGTGGGGAGGATGGATGATGAAGGTGTGGTAGACTGATAATTTCATTCCCCTAAGGAAAACATAGGATCTAACCTTTCTCTCTATGTTGATCATAATCATGCTTATCTTACAAGAAAAATTTAGACCTTCAATTTCTTTTCACTTTTATGAGTTTTCTACAATATGCTTTTGCAGAAAAAATATGAATAATTACACATGTTTTTTGTGCATAGGAGGTGAGGATAATTGGTTATTTATACTTCCCTTGGCGGCTCCTTCAAAATTCTAGGGTTTTGTGGAAACTAATGCTCAGGACAAAGCCTTGTTTTTACCTCTTGGGACAATCTCGTAGTAGACAGAGTGTCTCCTGTAGCACCTACTATGTATCTTGTTGTAGCTGTTCATAATCCTATAACACTTTCTTTTCAACCTTGCAGCGCCTCTATAGCATCCTAGGGAACCCCTGATGGTGGCTAGCTTGGCACTTAATGATGTTGTGGGACCCTCTTTCCATTTTGGGAACAAAATCTTGGTACAAATGAAGTTTAGTCTTGTCCTTTTATTCTTCTTGTGGTAGTGGGCTTAGCGTGCTGGGTGAGATGGCCACCACCAACCACCTATGTATTCCCCTTATAGACCTGTTGGCCCACTCCTCATAATTCTCACCCTCCTTTCTTGAAATTTTCCATGTTGCATTAGTGAGGGAGTTAGTTTCACTTAAATGTTATGGGGTGGCTAAGACTGTTGTCCACCTTATTCCTACAAAACCTTCTCTCTTGTGCATTCACAACAAAATTCTAATCATAATATGCTCAAGAGAAGAGGTGAAGAATATTCCATACCTATGCCTACATAATGGTATTTGGTTGCCTTGATGTTTGCATGATACTTTAGAAATAGTAATTGATCTTCTGACATTTTGGAGGTTCCATTTTCCATGCTAGCTGCTTCATGGTTTGGCCTTGATCTGAAGAAAAACATTTATGTATTTTTTTGATAGGCATGTGACTGAGCGAAATTTGTTGATGCAGGCTCTTCATATTGTGGATTAATCTATTGATGTTAGAGATGAATACTGACTCTATAGCAGTTTCTTAAGAGTTATGTAACTATCCAGGGTCACAAATATGGTCCTTAAATGCTTTAGGATGGCTAAGTCTTCACTTTGGTGTTGTCAAGTGTCTCCCACTATGGTTTTGTACGGTTTCTGCAAGATTATACAGGATTGGATTCTTTCTTGTAGTAGTCACATATACCCCTCCAAAACCACAATAGCATTCATGCAATGCATTCAAAATATTTGATAATTCATGGTGAGCTCATGGGTTAAGACTAGAGGTTTCAGTGGTGATGAAAATTGTGGAAGAAGGGGTGAAATGGGATTTTTCATGAAAAAAGATGAATTTTTGGATGGGAAAGTGACTAAATGGTGTGGAGGATGGATGAAAAAGGTGTGGTAGACTCAAATTTTCATTCCCCTAAGGAACACATAGGATTTTACGTCTCTCTCTATGTTGATCACAATCTTGTAGCAATTCTGATCAGTCTTGTAGCACTACAAGACAATCTTGTAGCAGACTTGTTTAATCCATATCTCTCAACTGGTAGATTGGATTCACCTAAATGTTTTTGATCATGTTTCTATCATTCTTATGCATCTCCCTGTAAAAAATCATGGCTAATGGATTCATGAATATCGAGAAAATTTATAAATATTAGTAGGTGATGGTGACCAATTTCTCGAAAGGTGTGCTCTAGAATATGCTAAAATTTCTTGAGCATGTTACCATCATACTTATACATATTCCCATGAAATAGCTTAGAAAAATTATGCGTGGTTTTTTAGATATGGTCAAAACAATTTATTCCCTGTGTATTTTGACAGTCATGTAGCAAAACAAAACTTTCTTGTAGCACTTCAGGACAACAAGGAAAATGAGTCGAAAAGGCATGGAAATGACGGTAAATTTCACGGAAATGGATGTGGGTGATGGATTAACATGGCCTTGTTCCCGTTGCAGCATTTGGGCAAAGGGGGAGAAAGCCCAATTTTGACTTCCTTTTACTAGGTTTTCTACCAATGTATTTTTCTTTTGGTGTTAAATTGCTCTTGTTGCTTACAAAGGTTGGAGAGAACCCACATTCATTAGAGATAGATACATGGAGAAAATAAGTTTTTATTTTCATTTTTATTTTGTTCTTTCTTTTTCCACGGGCCTATTATTTTCCTTAATTAGGTTTTCAACCAGTCGGTCTACCTAAGCGCCTCAAAAGAGGTTTTCACCTAGGATCTTATTTCTTTTCTTTTTAAATCTTTTTTTTCCAACCCATTGACCAACTCATGGAGGTTTTCAATAAATGAACCAATCTTAGGTGTGTCAAAAGAGGTTTTCAACTTATATTTTATTCTTTTTGTCTTATTTTTCCTTTGCCCATTTTTTATTTCCTTTTTCTATCCAACTCTACTTGAAAAAACAAAATCTATTTCAAGTGTAGGAATAATTACAATGGAGACATGTGCAAATCAAGATGATAGATAAAATCGTGTGTAGGATTAAAAGATATTCTTTGACATGTACTTGAATATGAGAGACCAACTACTTTTACTGATATGAGATAAAAAAATGTTGAAGGAGCATGTTGTTATAACTTAATAATTGTCTAGACCCATATTTCAACATAGTTGTGACGCCCCTAGTCCACTTGCACATATGGATCTCTTTCTGTGTCCTATTCTACCATGACATTCAAATATTCCTCTTTTTTCTGATTATTCTCTTGAACACATCGAGGGTTTGATAGTAAACACGAGGGACCTTTCTCAATCTCTAATTCTAATGTCTGCTCTTCATCAAGTGTAGCCTATGATTCTTTGGTCTCCTCATTTGAATCTTCTTTTTTTGAATGTTGTCCTTCAATGTAATCAAGAGAATATATTTTTTGCAATACTCTTCCTAAGATAATATTAATTCCATTTAGATCAAGAGGAGTTGTTTGGAAGTTTTGTACCTAAACATTGTAAGTGGGTTGAGTTACTATAGTGTTTGGGTTTGGAAATGGTGGTACAGGTAGTTGAGTGGGAGTGGATGTTTGAGATGGATGCGATTGAGGTTGTGGTGGTGGTGGGTGTGCATGGTAGGGATATCATGGAGTTTGGTATGGATTATATCGAGAAGGATATTGTATATTTCTCCCATAAGGTCCTTGCCAACATAGCTTCCAAGATTGGTTTTCGGGTTGAGATGGAGGTTGAGAAGGAAAGGGTGTGTTCTAATTACTTTGAGATGGATGTGCATAACCTTGAAATTGTCAATTAGGTTCTTGCATCATACCAGGTTGACTAGGCTATCATGGTCCTCTTGGAGCTACATAATAGAGCTACTTTGGTGATTGACTTGTTCCACTGTCTTCTCGGAAAAATTATTTCAACCTTGGTAACGATGGGAAATATTTAGTAGGATGTGATTCTGCATGGATAACACAAATATGAACATATTATTTTTTATATTTTTGTATTCTTAACACTTCTACTTGTTCACTTAGATAATTGCTAAAAATTTATGTTTTAAAGTTATTAAGAAAATTTTCAAGTTCAACTTGATTTACTAATGTTGATGTTGATTTACTTACTCTTGTCCTTCCTCTTGATATGTTCTTTCATATTTCACAAATTTGTTCAAATGATAACTGATATACATCACATCTACTCATGAGATCAAGGATATCAATCCACTCATCCCTAATTTTTCTAAGTAAGAGGGTTCTGAGTGTGTCAAATTCTAAATGATGTAATCTTTTGTTGTTAGTCTATTAGATCCTCAAGGCTCTCATCTTCTTCTTGATTCATTATAAATATTTATTCTTTGAGATTGTGATCTTTATATTTTTCTAGAAATATATTTTTCATATAATTCCATGATCTTATAGAATTAGTACCTAAACTCATGAAATATTTAAGAGTTCTATCCTTCAATGTTGCCAGAAATAATCTCAATTTTTGAGTGTTTAGTAACCAACCATAAGATCTACAAAGTATTTTAAATTCAAAGAGAAAGGTTTCTAGATCCTCTGACTGCATACCATGGAAGTTGGTAAGGAAAGATGGAGGGATGTTATTTAGATTAACATTGATATAGGTATATTGAATGTAAAATCCAACATGATTTTCCTCATTGTCATCATTTTCATCCATTTCTTCTACCTTCTCTACTGCGTCTTCTTCTTCTACCTACAAAAGTGGATGGTGATGTGGTTCTTACTGCATCATGTGATATAATGGGGGGTTGGTCTTGGAAAAGTATTTTTATTTTTTATTTTGAATAATAATGCTAATGCAATGCAATTTTATGTTTTTCAAATGAAATATGCCTAATGCAATTTTTTGTTTTGTTTTTGCATAAAGTAAAAGAAATGAATCAACTAGGGAAGAGAAAAATGCATACTTTGACACCTCCTTCACAACAACACCAAAAAGTGATGAGCCACAGTATTGCAACAAGAATGTCATAATTCCTGAGGCTATCAACTTAAATTATCAATTTGTAGTTCATATAAACTTAAGAGGTGTCGACACTATATGTGTAACATGCAATGTGTCCTTTCATTGATATGATGCATTGAAGTGAATGTCATAAAATCAAAACCTCAACTAATTGTGGAAATAGAAATGCTACTCTATTTGTAATAAATGGAAATTATGCTTGCTTAAATGTAAATTCTAATTGTAATTGCAAAAATGTAAACGTTAAGATAGCAAAATTTAAATGTTGCATTGAAAGGAAACCTAGTATATGGAATGGAAATAAAAATGATTGAAATAGAAGCCATAACTTAAGAATAAAGAAAAAAAAACTAATTTAAGCTGCATGAAGGAAATATCATGTAATCAATTACTACATTCCAAAGAGTTTAGATCCATTGACATAGTTCATTAGATGTGGCAATCAAGAAAATCATTATCGTGTTATCCAATTCATAAATCTCTCCATTAACCGAAATTGCAGAGATGAATTGCAATGGAGAAGAGGAAATTCTTAAGAATTCTTTCGTATTACTCAATCATGTATTCAAAGCCCAGGGTTCATTATTCAGGCCTAAGAGACAAAACCAAGCTTTTAGAGTGAATATAGTCAAGTTTACACATGCTACATGGCTACTACTCCTCGAGATAACTTGTTGAATCCCCAAGAAAAATAATTTCAAATGAGATGGGAATTTTTTTTATATAAATTAGAATGTCCTGGGACTCCATTTTGAGTGGAATTACACAAAAATACCCCTGTTAACATGTGCTAAAAAATATCAGAAAACTACTACTCTAAAAACTAGAAATTCAAGGATTAGTGAGCTAGTTAGCCTATCAAATTCCTAACCTAATCAAGTGAAAATGATATGGGATAAATTTTCTTATTAAATTGAACTTTTTTATGAATAAATATAAGTATAATCAACTCAAATGAATCTCATTAAAATTTTCTAAAAAAATAGCAGGAAATTACTATTATTTTGCTACAAGAGACTTCCAGAAATTCTAGATTTGTGAATTAGTAAATCAGCCCAAGTATCTCAATGAGAATATGAATTTTCAAAGATATTTTAAGTATGAATCTTGTGTCTTTGTAAATATCCCACAAAACAACTCACTTCAATCATTTAAACAATGTCACCTACAACAAAGAAGTATGAATAGTAAATGCAGAAATAAGAGATGCTCGTGAAAAATGCATTCAAAGGAAATAAAGATATTATACAAGAGGGCTTTGAGGATCTTGTGATGGCCAATCCCAAGGATACTCAGAGTACTATGAAGCAAATCAAGCTTTAGAAGCTAAAAATGGCATCAAACTTCATTATTTGAATCAATCCAAGTATAGCCCTATTAGAAATCAAAGTGGAGTTGCTACATAACAAGTTTTATCCACAAAAAGACTAAAAAATATATGCCTCTAGAGGAAAATTTAAATTGGTACTTATGTAAAGTGGTGAGGAAGAATTCTCCTTGAAAGGAGACAACTTTCCCCTTTCAAAATCCCTCAAAAAGTGTATCTAGTTTCCAACACTAGGAGTTTGCATTAAATGATAGGGAGAACATTCCTAGATTTTATCAATTATTGGAGCTCCAGAATCTGTTCAATAATTTCATAATATCTTGTTCATTTATTATCCAATATTGGCACCTTCTGTAGCAAGGAGCAAGTCCTTAAATTATTTGAGCCTCAAAATCTGCATAATTTGACCAATATTCTCACAATATTCTACAAAAATAAGTAATATTAGGAACACATATGCAATTATCTCTAAACGTTCCTAATGAGCATATTAAAGCTAAAAATATTCCATGTAATGGAAAAAGAGAGGATTAATATGTTGAAGGATGGTAAGATGGGCCTTAATTTATGTCTAATTTAGAGGCCCATCATACCCCCCGACTGAAAGTGTTGCTCATCCTCTTAGAAACTTATTGACCTAAATGTGCCTTATTCATGGACCTGGTGGCCTCCCTGATCTGTCTCATCATTGTCCAACAATTTCCTGTAGCAATATTCTATATTCCTGTAATATCTTTCTCCTATACCACACCACACAATCTATTATATCTTGACCAAAATTGCACTTCATGTTTAATTTTTTCCTCTTACCTTTCTATAACATCTTATGAGCCATGGACACAATCTAGAAGAGATCAAATATCCCTTGGAAAGCCTCTTTTCATCACTATGGTTTGTGTTCTATTTGATGGTGAATGCCTTCTATTTTGATGGCAAATTTTATAGCATCATTCCATCTCATTCAGGAGGAAGTCTAACGATATGATAGATCATGTGGTTGGCTTAGGCATGTATTCCATAGATCAATATTCAGTCATCCATTTGGATTCTCTTAAAAGTTCTATACTTCTAGAAGAATGACTTAGTATCAACCATAGTGATAAGACTCGACTAGGTGAGATGTTAAGGACACTTTCAAAACCAATCCTAACCATGTGATGAGCATACTAGGGCACTTAATGCATGTTAGTTCATTGTAGATGCCCCCATCCTGGGTGAGCATGAGTAGATGTGTGGTGCGGGAGATATGTTTGGTCTCTGTGAATTGATCATGGAGGGATGGTTTGATAATGTATCATTTATTAGTTCAAAACCTAATGAGATTTGATCTTGATGAATGGTTGATTTATGTTGATGTGATGCACAAGGATTAGTAATTCTTCGTTCCCCTATCCTCAATATAAATATATTGACATAAAAAAAATTCCCTAAGTATTTAAAAAAGCCATCATTCCTTGGTGCCACTTTGGAGGAAAGCCCCTTTTAGCAAAAGGTCTAAGAAGTTTTTCTCTTAAAATTTGATAAAAAAAACTTTCTACTAGACATTTAGATCTCTCAACCTTTCAAGTAGACTCTTATTTTGAAATTTACCTTTCAAGCTCTTACTCTCTATTTACTATCCTCTTTGTCTACCTCAAAGGTTATTTTTTAGAAATTTAGGAATATCGAGAGAACCTTTCCCTAGGAAGGGGACGGTAAAGAAAGGAAATGGGCTTTCATGGCTTGGGACAATACTTGCAAAACCAAATTTCTTGGTGGATTAGCTTTAAGGGACATTGGAATTCCTAGAAAACCCCTTCGAGAAAAATCTTGGTGGACTTGAGTTTGAAAATAAAAATATGCATTTAATATAGAGGAAACACAACCTATACACATGGAAGGAAATATCAGTGGTTTACATATTTGTAATACAACTTGGAGAAACATGTTTCTTATCCAAAATTGTAACTTTTTGGAAGTTATAGATGGAAACTTATCTCTTTTTAGGGAAGAGATGTGGCTTCAATGGCCCAAGCTAGGGAAAATATGGGAAACCTAAGATATAAAAAAAATATTCACCCAAGACAAAGTCATTATGGGTCAATACTAGACTCACTCCTAGGAATAGGGAAAATAAAAGAAATGGAAACATTTCTCTCTCTAGCCAATATACCAAAACTAAGACACCTAAACTAAAATAACTAGAGAATTGAAAGAGAGGAAAATACAAAACAAACAAGGGCCAAATATTCTAAGATGGCATCATGGTAATTCAAGGACTTTTGATATGAATAAAACCTATAAATTTCTTTCATGCATGATAGAATAAGATGCCTAAAATGGATCTAAGAAGCTTTGGAGTCTTAAGCTATGGCATAAGATAACTTTATTTCTCTAGTTTCTTATGCTTAACAAAACATTAACCTTATATAAGCTTCATAGAAAAAACTTTCAAGGGCCCTCTATATGCCACCTTTGTTCTACCAACCTTGAGACTTCTAAATAGATGTTAGTTTCCTTCTGAGTTATGTGATTGTATTTCTATTGTATTTCAATAATTAGATCAAAATATAATTAACATTTTGTCAACCATAGAGGAATGAATATCTACTCATTTCTCTAACCCAATACTAAATGTAGCTTGAAAATTATTTCAACGGTTTTCTTATGGGAAACATGGAAAGAAAGGAATTGCAAAAAAATTAAAAATAAAATAACTCCCATGGATTTAATTTGGCATTCTATCTTGAATAATGATTAGAGAAACTATTTTTCTAATCCCCTAGACAATCGAATATTGGGATTCTAATCATGAGGAAAAGTACATTCATTGTTGATTAAATCTCAATCAATACATGAATTTTGTTCAAGCTCCTTTGTCCCCTCCAACCTCTTCAACTCCCAACTATTAGAATCTTCAACTCACTGGTGTCCTAAAGCTAAAATTTGATTGGGCCTCAAAGGGTAATAGAGGACTGACCATTTTTGGGGGTCCTTTTAGAGCAATTCTTGGTCACATAATCCATATTTACTCATGAGATATCAAGATAGAAAATAACAATGTTGTTGAATTATATGCTTTGCAATAAAGATTATTCATTGCTAGAGGAAGCAATTTTCAAAAAAATTGTAATAGAAGGGGACCTCAAAAACAATAACTCAGATGACTAGAAATCTCTAATATGACACACACACTTATAAAGTCTTAAGAAGTTGGAGAATTCATTGTAGCTAAGTAAGCATAGCATAAATTTTGGAAGGAATTATAGATGTCATTCTATCCCATGTTTAGAGAAATGGAAATAGAACTGTAAATATATCAGCCAACAAAGGAATCATTCTAAAATTGATACCATGGAGTCAAGCTCGAATAAGTACATTCTAGACTACCTGAAAGTATATGTCAAGATATTATAAATTAGAGTCTTGTTCCCTAAATTGGTTGCCTAAATGTGGGATCTACATCAAAATCAAAATAAACTAGAGAACATGGATAATCGTTTCAATATTGGCAAGAATATGGAAAGCATCATGTTCACTCCATTCGATGAAGAAAAAGACTCATGACAACCAATCCAAGTAGACTCTATATCTAGATAACATGATCATACCAACTTGCACTTTTGCTATAGGTTTTTATAGTGGAAATGGGATTGGAAATGTGTTTTTTTTAGTTATTTTATTCTTTAGATGATAGACTTATGGTGTTGGAAATATATAATGTTAAAAATTTGTGACTGCTAAAATTTCATTTTCCCTTGAGATGTCGACCTCTCTCAGCTCTATGGCAAGGGTGAGGTTGTTAGTAGAAAGGCAACCTAGTTATAGTCACTTATAAGGCATGTATTAAAGCTAATCACACTAGTGGAGATTAGAACTTAGGTGGGGAGGATAACAATAATTGTGGCCCTCTCTCAACTCTATGGCAAGAGTGAGGTTGTTAGTAATAAGGTAGCCTAGTTATAGTCACTTATAAGGCATGTGTCAAAGCTAATCATACTAGTAGTGGAAATTAGAACTTAGGTGGTGAGGATAACAATCATTGTGACCAACCATCTGATATTCCAATTAAAAAAATACAATTTTATATATCTTCTCACATTATAAGGAAAACATTAAGCACCATACACTTAACCAATGATCAACTTAGTGCCTTTTCATATTAACACTTAGCTTTCACTAAAATGACATTCAGTAAACAAGATAGAAAAATCACCAAAACTTTCACTAAAATGACATTCAGTAACAAGATAGAAAAATCACCAAATCAATCATTAACTCGGTGCATAATCCTTAACATTCAAATGCATTACAGAAAAAACGGCATACTAATATTTTATATAAATTATAATCATAAACTTACATGAATTTATTTCTTGGAGTTTTTAAATTACATGTTTAAGTTTTTCGTTTTTAATTGCTTACCGTTCATTGAATTCTTTGGATGTTTCACGAGTCTGTGGAAATGAAATTAGTAAAATGCCCAGATGGGAGATTCCTATTCTTTGTTCTCTTCTGGAAGGTACTCTTTCGCTGAATACGACTAGTCAGCAAATGAAAATTTTCCCTATTTCAATGACCGTGTATTATAGGGCAAATCCTATTTCCACCTCCGTAGCAAAGTTAATGCTATGGAGGGTACCTGATTCTTACACCCCTGACAGCCTCACAGAGCATCTCCGGCATCCCTCTCCGACTGCCCATCGAAACCCCCTGCGACCCTGCCCGCAGCCACCCGCAGCCTCCCTCCGGTTTGAGGACTTAATGAGGTTCACCGTACTCATTTAATAGCAGACGAATTTGAATTTGAATTTTGAGTTCGAATTTAAAATACCGCCCAAACAAAATTCAAATTTCCCCCGGTCGTTACATGCCTTCAGATAATTGCGATCCCTTTCGTCTGTGGGCGTCTGGAGGGCCGAGTCGTAGTAAGGCCAGGCGGAAGTGTCCCACGCCATGAGACCGTCTATGGTGTCGTTGAATTTATCGATCATTCCCAGCACGCCATAGTACGATCCGTCTGTGGGGAAAAAGGGCACGAAAAAATAGTTGGCCTTCCCTCCCGCTTTGTTGAAGACGTCCGTCCAGCCGCCGCGGGCTGAGGAATAGCCATAGTCTGCCCACCAGGAATCGTCGCTGCCCAGCCAAGCCGTGAAGAATTGCTTCCCTCTGAATCTCAGTTGGTTGGGGTGGCTTTTGTATCTAGTCATCATCTCGATAATGTCGGCGGGGCTGAGGTTGCCATTGGAATCCTTGTGGATGTCGGCGGAGAAGAAGAGTTTGAAGTTGGGGCCGAGCTCCTTGGCTGCCTCGTACATGGCGTCGGCGCGGTCCCGGCGCCAGACATTGGTGTTGAGGGCGAAGGCGTCGATGCCTTTGCTGCGGGCGACTAAAATCTCCTGCTTCAGCACCTCTATACTGTCGGGCGCATAGATCAGGTAATGGGCAAACACGAGGCGTGGATCTGCTGCAGTTGTGCAAGACGCGACTGCAGATAAAAGTATCAGTAACTGCAGCAGCTGCATACCGATCTTCGATTTCATGATCATGGGGTTCGAGCAGATTACAGTGAAAAAGGGCGCACTGGGTAGTAAGAATTGTTCGGAATTAATGCGCATTTATTGGTGGAAAATGGCCAAGAAAAAATGCATGTTGTGTTGCTTTGAAATAGATAAGATTCGATGTTGTGGTCGACCTGGAAAAGCAATAACGAAAATGTGGAGTTAGTGAGGATTGACCTCGAGAATCAGAGCAGCAATTTGACAGCTTCCGTGTTGGATGACAAGTCCACAACGAATAGTGCGATTTTCAGAAGGAAAAAAAAATATTCCGTGCTTCGATGTTGACCATGCACATGTTGATCTATTTCAATTCAAAGGGATCGATGTTGGTTTACCAAAACGTTAGGTGTTGGGTTTATTCCACTAAAATAATATCAAAGATTATTTAAATTAGGGAATAACGCTAAAACTATTTTATTTTATATTTAAAATTTGATCTTTATAATGCAACTGATCATTAAAGTTTGAAAAATAGTATATTGAATTAGATGCACCTGTTTTAATCATAAAATAATTTAAATAATTTTATTACTTTTAAGATTTCATTTATATATATTTAAAATTTGCTTTTTATAATGTAAGTAATCATTAAAGTTTCAGACCCACCATATTGAAACATATGTACATGTTTTAATTTTAAAATAAGTTAAATTTATTAATAGTGGTTTCAGAAAAGTGATATTTTATTTAATAAATAGTGGTTGAAAAAATAATATATTTAGTAAATAGTAGTTGAAAAAATAATATTTTGTTTTCTTGGTCGAGTTCAATATTATTAGTTAATTAGTTATATTTTATTTTATTCTTATTTGTTTGTGAATAAAAAAAAATTATAATAATGAAAAAATTATTTTTTTTAATTGGTTTTTTTATCGGTCTTGCTCGCATTAATATTATTATAATCAATTTATAATAATCTTTATTTATAGTCATAAAATTATACTAATTATTTTAAATAAATTTGTTTTTTGAAAATTAATTTTATAAATATTTTACTATAAATAATTTTTATTTATTAATATATAATGGTTTTTGAATAATATTAGTAATGGTTTTTGCGTCAAATTAGTGTTCACAATTACTAGTGTTTTGTGAGTAATATTATTTTTATAACGATTTATTCAAAATATTAATATAATAATAAAATTTTATTACTAATTATTTTTATAAGATTACTTATAATAAAAATTTTGAAAGATTTTTATATAAAAAATATAAATAAAATATTTATAATTAATTTATTTTTAATAAATTTTTTTATCATAGAATAATTTTAATTTAATAATGAATTTTGATAAATTAGTTATTAAATTATATGGCTAATTAGTTTTTTCATCTATTTAGTTTTGATATTTAAATCGGGTTCCTTAGGTTGTTTTTCACTATTTTTATTATTAAATTAAAAATATTATTTTTATTTATTTTAAATTTATAATTATAATGTAATTTTGCTTAAAAAGTTAATCTTTGTAATATTATGATATTTAAATCGGGTTCCTTAGGTTGTTTTTCACTATTTTTATTATTAAATTAAAAATATTATTTTTATTTATTTTAAATTTATAATTATAATGTAATTTTGCTTAAAAAGTTAATCTTTGTAATATTATGAGAGTTGGAAAGAAATTTATTAAAAAATCTTCCATCATCAAATTTTTATATAATCTTTGCATCCCTCAATCTAATTAGAATAATATATCTTCTTATTTTTAAGTTTATTAAACTTTGGGGGAGGGGAATAGCAAGAGGAGAAAGGAAAGGGAATAAGCAATAAGAGAGAAGAAATAAGAAAAAGAAATAAGAAAAAGAGAGAAGAGAGAAGAAATAAGAATAAGACTAATAATCTTGCTAAAAGATTGCTTATGGTAAAAGTGGAATATTAATTCATACACCCCATAAATTAATTGCAAAATACTAAATTACATTCATAGTGGACATCTCGAAGTTCATGCAATGAGGCAAAGGTGAGGAATTGTGGTGATCTTCCCCACTTTCAATCCCACATATATTTGTCATATGGAGAGAATTATATGGAAGTTTTTGTGTTGGGTTTTGGATTTATATGGGATCGATGGGCCCTTATGACATCTTTCATATTTATTCCATACATTTTTTTATCAATACATGTTTTAGGATGCTCTTATTTACGCAGTGGGGGTTTATTAATTTAGGTTAGTATGTTATGTAGTTTTTAATATAGCACATTATTGTAATAAGATATGTGATGCTTAAATTAGCGAACTTTTAGAAGAAGATGAGGATTTGTAATAAAAGATAGTAGAGGCTTGGAAAGAAGTGGACAAAGTGACTTTATCATGGAATAATCAGTGTTAAATGTAGGAGGAAAATCTTGTGATAGAATAATCAATATTAGATGTGGAAGAAAAATCTTGTGGTGAAGGCATAGGAGGAGAGGGCTAGGGATGTGATTCGAACTAAGTTTGAAACTCAAATTTTGAAAGAAATAAAAAAACAATAATCCAAATTTATAAATTTTTTAATTTCATTATTTTATGATATAATTAATTTTTTTTAATGTTTTTTTTTTTTTTTTTTTTAATTATATGTTTTTAAATTAATCAAAACCACTTTCATAATATAAAATAATTAATTTTAATTATATTTTATTAAAAAATATAAAAAAACATAATATCTTTCAATTTACTGATTAGATACGGTCTATCTTCCTGGACATGGTACGAATCGAATGTCTAATATTACTTCAAATATATTCACAACTTATGGAATAAACCCATGACATTTATGATTTTTTTGTTTATATAAAATTTCTAAACTTCTTTAAGATGGAATAAACTCATAACATTTATTATGATTTTTTGGTTTATATAAAATTTCTACACTTCTTTTAAGATACAATAATTTATATTCTATTTATTATTAACCAGCCATAGTTTTGAATACATAATATTTTACCCATTCTTAATATCCACTTATGCACAATTAACATCAAACATATGATCTTGTATGAAAAGACAATTTGAACCAAAATATTTACATATTTAATTTTCAAAAACAATTTATGTTATGAGATAAATTTCAATATATTAAAAATACTTTATTATATGTATATAGAGGTTTTTACTGTATATTGTAAATAGATTTTATATAGTTGTAGATTAATTATTTTGTGTGGAGTTTACTCTCTTACATGTTTAATATAAAAAATATTAGAGAGAAGTTAAAGATGAGAGTCATTTTGGGGAATTAAAACTATCTACACAATTTAGGTGATAAGTCTTTCTATTTTGGAAAATGTCATACAAACAAGTGTCATATAGAATGAATTGCGATTTTTTGGGTATGTGATATTGATAAACTATAGTATTGTAACAAAGCCCATTTACAAATTAAGAATATCCCTGATAAAATGAGAGATGTGGATATGTTCAACCCATATATTAACTCTTTTTATAAATAATAATAAAAATAATAATTTAAAATAATATTATAATTTTTTTAATTTGAGTGATGTGAGATGTATCTTGAAATAAGTATTTTGACGTTTATCATGGATTGATGCTTATTTAAACATAGATTATTTTATTTTATCAATGATTCCTAACTTAATCTAATGATTTGTTATAGATTGCTTATCCCGACGTTTGCAAGACTTATACACTTTATATGCCTTGATATTCAATATTTGATCACCCACAAGTTGAACATACCTTTTGGCTATAATTTTTTATATTTATTATATTAATAAAATATATTATTTATCTTTTTAACGCTTGAATTTCATTTATTTATTATATTATTGGCTAATATATTTGAAGTGTTTTTATACAAATGGCAAGTAAACCCCAAGTTTTTTTTGTTTTTGTCGAGATTTCTAACTTTTCTAATTTTATGACACTAGAAAAGTGGATTAATTAACGTTTAAACAAAAAAAATGTTCAATGTTTATTGATTAACTAATTTTTAAAGCGAAAAAAATACAAGTAATTTTTCTATCACAAGTGCATCCCCCCGGCAAAAAAAAGATTGTATTTCCATTCATATTTGAAAGAAAATACATTTTGCATATACACACTACACATGTGCATTCATTAGGAATCTGCCCAAATCCTTTTGTGGCATAGACAGAAAAAAGTTTCAAATGCTTGAAGCATTCAAAGAAGACGCTCAGACTGGCACTAAATAGGAGCATACACTAAAGAGAAAAAAATAAAATAAATATAATGCAATGGGGAAGATCAAGTAATGCATAATTCACTTATCTTCCCCTTATTTCCTTTCTTTTTTGGACCGCTTGCCATTCCCCAAGATTGGGGCCAACTAGTACCAAAGTTGACTCGCTCACGAATGTTTCTAGTGGATGTTCTTTATCCAAACTTGTGCTTTCTGATACATGGACACACTTTGTGCCCACCATTCTATCCTCCATGTGTGTCCCTTTTTTCTAATGTTCAGAACCCTAAATTGCTACTTGTTGAGATTTGCAACAAGAAATGCTAAAAATAGCACTGCTATAAATAGTTGGGCTATAAATAGCATTTTAGTCATTGGAGATCTTAGCTACAATGGGTGAAAAGTGAAAGTGCTAAAAATAGCTTTTCTAAAAATAGCATTTCAGGATCCCTTCTTATTTTAGTCAGTCTCTGGACTAAACATAGGAAGTAAAATTCGAATTTGATGTTAACAGTTGTTTGTAAATTGATTAATTATTTCATCTTGAGTTAATTAGTTAAGGAATTATGAACATGAATTCTATGCGAGGACATGCAACAGTTTCTCCTTTGATTGAGGGATTTATCCATCAGTTAAAGAGATAAGAGTGAGTTGTAATATTGAGTTGTAATTAGTTGGCTCAGTTAACTAATTCAAGTCTAGTTAGATTAATTTAATAGTTTGTTAAATTAATGAGAGTTCAGTTAGTTAATGCTTGCATGCATGTAACTATTGTATTTCAGATAACTGAAGATTCACTCATGGATAACTTATGCATGTCAGTTTAGTTAAAGACCCAATTGAGATTAGATGGAGGGACAATGTACTATCAGTTGCAAGAATATTCTATTGTGAATATTCCTTGCATGGAGAAGGAATAATATTCCTTAAGGATTGTGTAGTTGCATCAGAGGTTATAGTGAGTGTGATGAGCCCAATTCACACACGTGACATCATTGGAACCCAATCAAAATTGCGCAAGGAAATAGGAGGCTTGTATATGCCCAGTTTCTATATATGCCCAGTTTCCGTATATGCCCAGTTTCTGTATATGCCCAGTTTTCGTATATGCGCACATCTTCCGTATATGCGCACATCTTCCGTATATGCACAGTTTCCGTATATGCACACATCTTCCGTATATGCCCAGTCTTCTGTATATGCCCAGTTTCCGTATGTGCCCAGTTTCCGTATATGCGCACATCTTCCGTA
>APFE031007203.1:5000-11431 GCA_000404065.3 Pinus taeda
GGTAACATTTCTTAGAGAAATTTTAGCTTCCTTGAAGCATCAAACCGTTATTGTGTCTCTCCTTGAATGGTATTTGTGGAATCACCTCACACCTAAATCATTTTTTTATTCATCCTAAGTGATTCCCTTCCTATTGGGACTCATCCCACTGCGGAAAGTCTGTAAAGAGCAGATGACCTTGAATGAGGTGATAGTGGGTCATTGTCCCCTTGTTGTCCTTATTCTAGTAGTTGTCCCTTAGGTTTCCCTTCCTTAGGGCCCTAGTAGATTGTGTGGTAACATTTTTGGCACCATCGCTACGGAGGAAGCTGGTCTACCTCCTTGGTCACATATTTGAAGAGGTGATTCCTTTAATGAAAACATAGATCCTCTTATGGTGACTCCATTGGAAGAATGGACCCCTTGTTCTTCATTGAACCTCAAAGTAAATGCTTGTAAGGTGAAGCACACATCTCTCAAGGCACATTAAATACACCTTGATAATCCACAATTAGTTGTGATGAAAAGATCAAAGAATGTCTGATTATGATAAGCGAAAAGATGAGGAGGAGTTCGATTTCATCCACAAATGTCTCGATTAGTACAGGGAGGATTGCAGGTGTTTCGTTGAAATATGCACAAATAAACTCTACTTACTCTATTTGTGCAATAAAGGAAGAAATGAGATATGTGAGATGCAACTCCAATACAAGAAAAATCCTTCAGTTGAGCTATATTGGAACATTACTACAAAATATGGGAGGTTGACATCTTGTGTAATATTGTGCAAAAGACACATAGTGATTCACATCAAGACGAAGAAGAGGGATCCTTCATGGACCACCAATATGAAAGTGTCAATGAGGATCTTGACAAAACCAAAAGTAGTGAATATCATGGTTCCCATGGCGATTCGACAAATGAGGAATATATTGAAGAATTTTGGACTACAGATTGAAGAATTGACTATGATAGAAAAGAGGAGGAAATCCCCATGAATCCCTTGGTTTGTGATAAGGAGCCTAATGAAGGTTATTCTTTGGCACATGAAGTAATGTTGGATGATGTACTCCATGAATATATTAAAATTTGGACACCATTGATTCCCCAAAGGTTAACATTTGTGACTTCATGTGTATAAAGGAAGGGAAATGTAATATGAGTGGCCATCATTTCGACAAATATCCTATCAATGACACCGACAAAAGAAGGGGAATTTGTGGAAAGTGAAATCGAGGCTAGCCTTGTTTATGTCAAGGATATTATTCTTAATGATACACCTTTTGAGACCCTTGAAGAGCAAGATGATCCCATGGATCCCCTGAGAATTGACATTAAAGACTGCTTGCATGTTATAGAAGGGAAATGGAATATTATTAACGCACACTTTGACAAAGGCCCCATTTATGATGCTACTGATAAACCTAATAAGGATTTTGACTTGCCTTGTATTCCATGCCATCAAGAAACTTTGATCACTTCTAAAAATGATGAGCACATGTTGGTTTCCCCATTCTAATATGATCCTTGCAATAGACAAGATGATTGGTGTAATTCCCATTGAAATTTTTTATTTCCCTCCTATCCCTCCCAAGAGTGTGTGGGTATCAAATGGAACTCCATGAATAAATGAGCCTTTGAGAAAAAATTATGGGTCTTGATCATTAATTTATCCTTATTCTTAATTGAGGGAAAGACCTGATGGTTTTAGTCTGATTCATGTTCCCCTTCTTCGTTCATAGTACCTTTATATGATTCATGGTCACCTTATTTTCCCACCTCCTGCCCTTGTGACTTATCATATGGGTATCATAATTATCATATTTTATTTCAAGGATTTATCACGATTAATCATAAGGGTAGGAAATATGATCTTTGATCTAATGATATGTTAGTTGCATTGTTTGTATGAGTATACCTAGTACTTGCATAATGTAGCACACATGTTAGAGTAGGATGCATTGCATATTGATTTTGCATAGCTAATATCATCATCTCATGTTCTCATGATAGAATAGGTGCATTTAGATTAGATTTGCATTATAAAATAACTTTTATTTTTTGTATGGTGATAAAAGTATGCCCATGGCACATGCTTCCAACATTGTTTATGATGTGTAGGATACATGTATGTGGTTCCAGAGGATTGCGTGTGTTCTCATGACCTCCCTGTTTGAGTACATTGATCGTTCACTTTATAGAGAGCTCATGTCCTAGTTGGAGCCAAATGGTACCCACAAAAAGTGGGTGACCCCATAGGAGATTTTTCTCCTAGATTTGTCTTCAGATCACAAGGAACAACTCATGAAAGCCACCAATGTAGCCGATATGTTGTGCCACTTGATCTTTGCTGCATGAGCTAGTCATATGTCTCCTTTCCCATCTGTCGAGAGCATATATTTCAAGGTGGGTAATCCAACCTAAAAGGTATGTTTTTTTTTATGTGATTGGGTGCTTATGCATGTTTTTCCTTGGGCACATTGGGCATGGATTATTGGGGGACATGGAAGAAGGAAGGGTTTTGAATGTAGTTTTGTTCTCTCACCTTAAATGGGTGGTTAATCCTCAGTCCTAGTGCTGTGCGATCACCCATATTGGTTTATAGCTTTAGGAAGGGCACTACTTGGGAAATCCCAATTTTGGTAGTACGTTCCTATTTTTCCATTCACATTTTTCACTCCCCTCCACACATTACAAGCCCTATTTAATCATATTCAATTTTTGGGTCCACATGACCACTAGGTCCAGAAGGAACTAGTACGCTCCCTCCCCTTATCCACATGTCTAGGTCAGGCCAGGAAATTTTACCCTAGAGATTGATGCAAATAAAATAACATTAAAATCGTGTTATGGCCATAAGAAAGAAACAAAATAAAATAATATTATAAAATGAAAAATATGGTCGAGACATTAAAATAGCACGTGGGAAAAATCCAAACATGAGATCTACCCCTTATCATTATGGTTATCACCCTGGTTCCTAGAGCCCCATGAGTTCCCCCACATCATTAAGGAACCCATGTACGTCCCAAACCCTAGTGGGCGATGAAATGCACCACCTTAAGGGGGAAATAATTGCTGATATCATACACATGATGCTCTCATCTCCTGGAGTCTCGAGCAATAATATAAATAAAAATCAAGAAAAGGCAAAAGGAAAATGAAGAAGGGTGGAAAAACAAAGGCCGAGGTAACTGATGTATCCATGATTTCTCCCTCCTAAAAATATACACCTAAATATGTGGGAATCCCTCATCATTACCATCCTTGAACCCATGGAATTTGGATTTGAGACCCCTGTGTCCCTATCCATCTCATCATTATTCACACGAGTCCTACCAATTGAAGGATATACCTTGAACCTATCTTTCCTGTTAGGGGCTAGGAATACCTAATGGGGTTGCTTATTAACCACTCCTACCTAGGGAGCTAACAGTATTACATGCTTAAAGCATCAAAATTGGAAGGGAATCCCATTATGCAGTCTTAATGTGCCCTTGATTAACAAGCTTGGTTCACTTAGATGCACTAATGAATTATTGTACTTAATGGTGAGAAAGCACATTGAATCTTATATGCAATTGGAAGGTGGTTTCATCATGGTTTGGATAACTTAACTATGCCCCAAGCCCACCAGAGGGTCATATTGACACTTATAGGGGATGCGTTGATATCCATGGGACTCCATCATGTGTTAGAGAATCATTTCATGCCATGGGCACCATCAACACCTACAATAGTTTGTTCATTGGCCCACATTATTCGCGAGATGATGCACTTGGACCAATGTGCCCTGACCAGATTAACATGATCATGGAAGCTAAACCAATACCCAAAGGAGACCCATGAGACCAACATTTTTGTCCCAAACCCATTATGGGGCACCATATGATGACTTGCATGGAAAATTAGGGGTCATCCCCTAATTCATCTTTATTGGAGCCCTCTATTTCATCATGGAACTTAGAGGAATCAATGTGGCCCTCCAACAACCCTACATTGTCATGACATCATCAAATCGACTTGCATATGGATAGCTAATTTATAACTTGTGATAGCTACTTCATCGGCTTGTGACCAAGACTTGCTTTTAGAACATTATTTTATAATTTTGGGGGCTCATTAGTATGATTTTATTTAGAGATACTCATAAATAAAAGTGAGTCTTATTTATGAGAACTCATCATCATCACTTCAGATTTTTAGCCCTCTTAAGAAAATTCACACTTTTTCTCTTGGATCTTTTGGAGATTCTTGGATGCACTATGATATTTGGAGCTGATTTTTGATCTTGTCTTGGAGCTAATTCCTGAATATGGATGGATATATTCCATGCATATTTTGTAAGTGCTCTTGTCGATGAAATATTTCTTTGCAAATTGTCTAATGTATGTAATCGCTACAAATAAAGTAAATACTATTGTGCCCTAATATCATTGAAGATAAATTTTAAATCTATTTGGTTGGATCTTGAATATTTTATTCATGGTATAGCATGTAATGAATGTTCCTAGTGTTTAAATATTATTTTTCTTCATGAAACTCCATATTCTACTAGTAGGTAATTGTTGAAAGGTGGTAGTTAGGGCATCATCTGTTAACCTCCTTGAGGACGAGTTTGGATAATCAAATGCCTCTAGGACTCCATTAACCCAAGGAAGAAGGCACCGACCTAAGTTTTTTGGTGATCAACCCTTCTCTTATCCATATTTTCTCCTTCTTAATTTTTCGGCCCCTCTTTCCTAGGATGACTAGCTAGGGCATTGAGCGAAATATTTTGGAGGGTGAATTTTTGGATTCTGTTTGGGAAAGACTCCTCTTTGAGGTCTTACTTAAAGGATCTCCAATTTTGGTGGATTTGTCATGATTATACATCCATAAATTCTTGTGCCCTAAAAGGGAAACCTAAATTGTATTTCTTTGGATAGGTGGCTTTCTTGAGGGTTGTATGAGCATAGCATTCATTGGAATAAATTTCAAGAGACCCTTTCTCCTCCCTTGCCTTTACCTAGTGAGTACCTTTGAAGCATTTCTTCCCACAATTATTCATAAAACCCTAGGATTAGCATAAGTCTATCTTAGGTCTCTCAAAGAGAGCGAAGGGCCTTTTGGAAGTGTTAAACCATCACATAAAGCTTCTTTGAGAGGTCCAACCTCATCTCCTAGAGTCTTGAACTTAGGAATACCTATTATAATATTCATAATATAAAAAAAACTACGTATTGATCTCTTCATCTTAAATCTTTTCTTGGAGACCGTGTTAGCTTCCTTGAAGCATTGAGCCATTGTTGTGTCTCTCCTTGAATGGGCTTGGTGGACTCAATTCATACCTAAATCATTGATCTATCCATCCTAAGTGATTCCATTCCTATCGAGACTCCTCCCATCAATGAAAGTCCATAAAGAGTAGGGGACCTTGACGGAGGTGACAATGGGTCATTTTACCATTGTTACTTAGTTTAGTAGTTGTCCCTTAGGTTTCCTTTCCTTAGGGCCCTACTAGATTGTGTGGCAACAGACACTTCTTACAAATTTTTTTTGGCGTCCCATTTTGGGTGATGGATTATGGAAGAAGATTGTACAGGAAAAATATTTCAAGCACTTATTACTTCGTGCTTGGTTAAAATTTGGATCGAGTGATAAAATGGAGGGGCTTTTTGAATATAAAGAGACGAATCTTTGAAAATATTTGATGGGAGATATGCTCAGGAAAGTTTATCGAAATTGGGATCGACCCCATATATGGTTTTTTTAGGGTGACCATCTATTGCTAAAAGAGATCATTCAACATATACATCACCTGGGTCCTTTTTACATATCTTAGATCCAAAATAGTATGGATACGTTGCAGTTATAAGCTACTTGGATGAATGCTGCGAGGTTGGATATTACTGGTGATTTAACTGAGATTTGGGAGAGGTACATTCTCAATTTAAAAATAGTCAGTATTTCTATTTGGCTATAGGATGATATATTCGCTGGAATGGTGGTCTCCACATGGGTCAGATATTTTTACATGATACATACTCATTCATTACTTCTTCTATACATCCACATATAGAAAAATGTTGGTTTTGGCATATATGGTCTTGGAACATGCCGCTAAAGATAAAACTTGTCAGATGGTTTCTATGGAGGAATAATGTGCTTTTACATGGGAAAATATCTGTAAGTGGGGCTTACAAGTCCCACCAAGGTGCTATTTATGTCTAGGTTCTATGGAGACTGTGATAGACTTATTTATTCTATGCCCTTTCTCAATGGCCATTTGTGTTTGAGTCTTATAGAATTTAAAAATAAGTGGGTGTTGGTACTTTTGGTTTATTGAAGAATTCTATAGAATGTGGATGGTGCAATATTGGATGGACATATCATTACCTTTCTTCATATGTTGGTGCATCTTGTGGGAGAAAAATGCAACTATATTCAAAAACATTCTAGTGTTCCACGGG
>APFE031007211.1:0-19181 GCA_000404065.3 Pinus taeda
TATATTTATATAGACATATATTTTTCGGTTTATATTATTTAATTTTTTTAATAGGTTTTTCACATTTCAGTGTTTTATTAGTTAATTATGTTTTCGTTGATTTATTGAGTATATCTATATAGATATATATTTCTCGGTTTATATCATTTAATTTTTTTAATAGGTTTTTCACATCTCAGTGTTTTATTAGTTAATTATGTTTTCGTTGATTTTGCTTAAAATCTTGTAGGAATTTATTGGAATTGCAAATTTGAACTATGTAGTTTGTATAATTAAAGTGGCCAATTTTTTTTCAAAGTATTAAATCCATCTATATATTAAAAAAACCAATTTAAACAATAAAAAACAACAATCTTTTGAAAAATTGTATTATTGGATTCTAGGAAAAAACATCAAAACATAGAGCAATTAGACAACCCATTTTTTAAAATCCTTGGACTATTTGCAATAAAAAAAAATTTAAATTGAAATTGCTTTCACTATTAGGAATTGCAAACCTTATTCAAGGGTTATAAGACATTTGTGATTGTTGTGCTTAGATAAGGTATGCATAATTGGACATTCAATCAATTCATTTTTTAATGATGTATATATTGTTGTAATATATGTGCCCTAGTTTGGTGTATATTGATCAGTTAATTTAATAACAACAAAGTGTGCTCTATGTTTTTGAAGTGTAAAGAAAGAAATTATGATAATTAGAGTTAATGATACCAATATATTGAAAGACTTTTATCATAGACTTGTTGTATACAATTTAATTTCTTCATTTTTGCTTAGCATTAAGGTTTAGTTGTCCTGTTGGCTTTATTCACAACCCCATGCTTCTTGTTTGTATAATTTTCTCAACCAACCTTTTGTATATTCTCAAAATGTCGCTTGCTAATTTTAGAATGCAAATTCAACTTTTACTTAATTTGCAAGTATGCAACACAATGTAGGAGAAAGTATAGTTTGGTTTCTACCTCCCCATTTCCACATACTTATAACCTTTCCTGGTCACAATTCTATGGTTTATTCCCATGTTTTTATTTTGCATCTCAACCTATGTGAATTAGTTCTTAGTTTTGCAAATACATATTGTTCACCCCAAGAGATTTTAAGCTACATGAAATTTTCACTTTAATATTATCTTATTTATGAAAATTATAAGTAATGTTCTCATTTCTTTTATTTGTGTTTCAAATAGAAGTAGGTATTGAGAGCATTGATTTTGTATACATAAAAAGTGGTTGTGAAGAATGATGATAATGTTTTGATTAGAGTAAGTAAATATGAGCTAAGAAAAGAGAAAAAATATAGAATTAACAATAGAAAGAAATGAGAACATTATTTTATTTGGACATAATGCATTTGATCTAAAATTATGTGGTAAAATGACGTTTTTTTACTTTTGAGCACATATTTAGGCACTTGTAAATCACAATGAAGATAAAAATTTCAACTTCTTGTAAGAGAGTTTTTTCTAGAGAAAGTGTTTCTTCACTATAATATTTTTACTTTTAAGTAATTTGTTATTTGATGCTTTTACACTCACTTTATCTAGTTCCATCTATATATAAATCAAGGAATATTATGATTATGAGTGTTTGAAAAAGAGTCCCCGATGGGGGTGTTTTCCCGCTTGAAGGTCATCAACTTCCTGTTTCCGGCGAACGGGAGTTCCTGCCACTAATAATTGATATGCACATGGTCCGTTTGGCCAAGATGGAGGCAGGATTTGGTGGTTGTGCCTAGGTGTCCACTTGGCAGCCCTCACATCACACGTGGTTGTATTTTGATTTTAGTAGAGGTTCTGTATGGCTGAGGTGTTGGCACATTAAACTCACAAGGTCGAGGATGAGGAATGTGCATTTGGGAGGGTCATTGAACATGAAATAGTTATCTAGAGCAAGTAAGGTTCATAGCTCATACATGGGAATGGATATGGTAGGGCATCACCCTTACAAGCGATCAAGGCCTATTTATGACCTCACCACTCTACGAATTCTTGGGTTGATAGCTTTGTGGGAGAAGTATCACACTTGACGCTTGGTGGGCGTTTCGAATCAACTTGGGCTCGCAACTAATAAATGTTATAGTGAGCTTGCTCTGGTACATAACATGTCCTTTCATGAAGTAGGGTGGTGAACTCTTACAGTGGCAGTGAGGTGGCGAAGCTTTTTTGTCTTGCCTTTAGGGCTTTCTCTTGTTCCTCGTTGTTATATTAGTAATATTCACCCCATTGATATTGCCTAGTTGCAGAAAGGTATTTAAATTTCGAGTTTTGGTCCTTAGCTAAAGTTTTTAGTTCAACCTAAATTCTGTTGTTGGTTATTGCCAATTGTTATCAGTGGTTAGGTCACATATCACTGTTATTCAGTATTTTGGTACAATCTGTCTTACAATTTCGTTGTTTCGGCCATCTGAAGTCCTTTAGTAATCCATTGTTCCATTGTATCTTCATAAGGTGCTTCGCGATTAGGGGTAATGGGTTACAACAAAAATGTTAATGTTCTTCGTGTGTTTTCTTCATAACACTTTGTATGGGCCTTCATTTGAGTTTGTCTTTGTCCTACCCTCTGTTGATCTTCAATCCTTCGAGCCATTAGGTATCTTGTTCATTTTCCTAGTTATGGTTGCGGGTGTTTAGTATTATGGGTCCTTTTCAATTTGGTTTTGACTTTATGCTCTTTCGAGCTTCCTAGAAGACTCCTATCATGTACTCTCAGGGTCTAGTCTATAAAGGATTTAACATTGCATTGGGTCAAAGCTCCCTCTGTATGTATCTTGGCGATATATATTTTGGCTCTTTTGTTCATAAGCTTAAGCCTTGTGATAACTCTCACTCAATCCTTTCAGTCCTAATTGGGATAACTCGTCCACTGTTTAGTCCAACTCACTTCGCTTGGTTGTCCCAATTTGCTAGGGTTTTATTTTCTTGCAATTACTGGTCTGCCATGGCCCCCTGTCAACGTTTACTTAGCCGGAGGGGAAGTGCACATGGGGAGTCCTCCTCCAAACACCATAAACTCTTTGGCTGGGAGTCTATTGCATATTTTTTTGATGCAACTCCCTTTAAAGTCAGGAAGCAAATCCACACTCTAGAGGCTAAAGAGTTCGAAGATTGTATGTAATTTTCCGTTTCTGAGGTTTGCAGTGGCAACACCAAATGGGTGCCAGACCTTGGTAATCTTCGGAAGAGGAGATTATATTTCATGCAGTCCATATTTACACATAGGCAGATGGAGACTCTCCTTAACATGGTGCTTCGAGACAAGCAAGTTGATAATTACAAGTTCTTTGTGGGTCAGGAGGATTTGAAGTGGATTCTCAGGGATCTCCGCTATGACATGGATGAGATTGTGGTTAGATTAAGAAAAATAGAATGGTACATCATCTCAGAATCTGATACTGATTCCATTGTTCCTCCAAATGGTGAAGCAGTTATAAATGCTCAACCAATCAATATGATAAGTGCAAACTCCTATCCAGATCATCCGGTGATTACCCTGGATGAATAAGTCCCTCTTAACTACTGTTTTTAGCTCATGGTTTCATATATGATGGTTGCTACTGTGTTTTTGTCATCCTCTTTTTGTATGGTGATAGTTGTTTACAGATAAAATGTTCAGCTGTTAGAATCTCTGGTTAGTTTTTGTATCGTTGGTTTTTTACCGCGTCAATAGTTCTCTTACTAGTGACAGAATTTTGTTATGTATTTATCATGATAATGGTCTTTTGAATAAGACAATATTTGGACTATCAAACTTACCATATATAATTTTATTTTTTTAAATATAAATAAAAATCATGATCGAATATGATCGAATATTAAAAAAAATAAAAATTATTTGAAACAAAATATGTGTTATATATAATACATATATATTTTAAATAAAATATTGTTTTGTTTTTTATTTTAATATTTCTAATTTCAACTTCTATTAAGCTTAATATAAAATATTAATAATTTAAATTATTTCAATAATTTACTTTCAACAATTATATAATTAATTTTAAAAAATATTATTACTAATTATTCTATAATTAATATAATAATTTTAAAAATAAATACTATACATAATTTTCCCATACTTTGTTCATCTCAAATTCCAGAAAAAAGCAAACCTACATGCTCACATTAAAAACTCAAAAATATTTAAATAACCAAATAAGTTATGTAATATCTTTACATATTATCATCACACCATACTTATCTCTTGTGGCCTTTCCTCTTTATCGATTTTTCTAAATTCTAAGGACCAAACAAACTTGTCATTTATGCTTTAAATTATTATATTTTTTTATTCATATAAAACTTTTATATTTGAATTTTAAATTTTTGTCTTATTATTTTCTTCATCTATTTGACCATTGTTAGTATTATTTTAATTTGTTTTTGTCAAATTCTTCCAAAAATGCCCACCATTATTACTTGTACCTATCATTCCCACCATTATTACTTGTACCTATCATTCCAATCTTAATCTAAATTATCTTCTAATGACTTAGAAAAAACAAAGTCTAATGACTTAGAAAAAACAAAGTTGGAACTTAAAACAAGGTACCCACCTTCGTTATTTTTGTCCTACCATATGATTTGGCACCCTAGGAACCTAGGAATATACACATCAAAAGAAAAAGAGCATCATATCAAATCATGTGGCCTAAAGATATACTCTTTCCTTGCAAGTGTGTCTGAATAAATAATCAAAACCCTTTCTTCCCAAGTTTGTATGAAGGTGGTGGTTGGCACATGTGTAAAATTGGAAGGAGTTGAAAATTATGAAAGTGGATAGAAGTTTCTTAACAATGAAGGCTTACCAAATCTTTAAAAGTGAACCCTAGCTAAGTCCAAATTCTTTATTATTTTTCAATGAAGACATTAGGTGTGAATATATATATAAAAAAATATATCACTTATGTTTCCAATGAAGACATTAGGTGTGAGTATATATTATATAAAATAGATTACTTATTTTGGTAGGTTAAAGAAAAAATTATTAAAACTAAATTAGTTACGTTGGGAAATTAAAGAAAAAATATAATTTGAGAAGTCCGTATGGATGCTTCATAAAAAGTTTTTAGTAACGAAAACACTTATGGGTGACTGATAAGTGAAGGGGTCATGCTTTTTGCCACGTGAAACGAAATAACGGACATATATGAGTTGGACCCATTATATTCAAAAATTTATTATTATTATTATGGTATCTGATAATGTATGAATATTCAAAATACATTGAGTGGGTTTTTAAAAGTTAAGCGAACTCCCCATTATTTATATTAAAGTAAGATTCCAATATAATTGATGTTTTTGTTTTGCGCTTTAGATTCCACAACATATTAATAAATAATGTATAAATATTAGAATGTGCACTTGGTTGAGCTATATGTAAATGATTGGTTAATTTTTAATGAATAAGATATAGTTATTTATGTGTTTGGTTAATTTTTAATGAATAAGATATAGTTCTTTATGTGTTTAGTATGGCTTCTTTTAATTATTTTATCTTTTAAACTCATGTATAAATAAAATTGGTGAAATCACAATTAAAATTAAAATGGGTTTAAAAATCCAGTAATTATGTATAAATAAAATTGGTGAAATCACAATTAAAATTAAAATGGGTTTAAAAATAGAGTAATTAGATAATTTTGTTTATTAAAAAATTAAAAAAAATTAATTAGTGTAGGTTCAAATGTTTTTCTCTAAAATGATTTTTAATTAATTATAGTTTTCAATATTATATAATAATTCTTTGCTGCATGTTAATTATATTAATTATGGTTTTTAATATTATATAATAATGCTTTGGTGCATGTTAATTATTTGTTATTTTGTTCTAATTTTTTTTTCAAAAGATATATCACATGTTTTGTTTTTTGTTTTTTTTTTTTTTTAAATTGGAATATTTTCAATAGAATAGATTTTCACAATATTCTAAGTTTTTAATATCTTTTCTCTCATGCATTGTTATTGTAATTTTTTTTTGGCTAAGTTAATGTTACTAATGGTTTAACATTGATTTGTTACATTTTTTCATGTCACCTTTTATCAAAGTTCATATTTTTTAGTTTGGATGAAATTTCTTCATGTCAAAGCGACCAACTATGCCACTATCTATCTACATCACCACTTTTGTGAAGCACCACCTTCATTTGTTTATTATAACAATATGAACAAGCCTATCTTTTCTATCCAGGGAAAGGTTCCAACGAAATTATGGTCATACTTATGAATAGTAACAATCTCAAATATGCACACATTCAAGGCACTCTCTTCTAATTATACCTTGATAGTCAAGCTCTTCCATTTGTCAACTTACATATAACATTTCTTTAATTATCCCTGTGAATATTAATTAGTTTCAATACCTATAGTTACAACAGTCCATTGTTACAACCACTTGTACTTCTAACTATATATAGCTCAACTCATAAACCGTGTTGCTTACCTCTACAACTCAAGGAGCTACCAAATGCATCTTTGATTCCTACAACCTTATCTCTTTCTTCTATCTTGGGCTGCTAAGTAGAATAATCATGAATAATTTGTATTAACTTAGTCATTATATTATATATTGTGGGTAATATATACGCATTATAGACAAATATTTATTTCCAAATTTATTTATTTATTGTAAGCTTGGCAGGACTACATCTTCATCATGTCCAATATATCACCTTGATTGGGGCGGGGAATTGAATCGACGACTTCACACCAAGGAGTGCCTTAACGAAGCACCCGATCACCGTCTATCCAAGACCCTGTGGACTTATCTCCAAATTTATTGGAATCTAGGCTAGAAATCAATTCATATCCAACTACGAATATGCATTTATAGCTTCCATTTTATATGTTAGTTTCAACTACACTCCCAAGCTTACTTATAACTAGTGAATGTGCCAATCAAATATCCAAAAGCATTTATAAGTCTAGTGTAAGCAACATCCTTACATTTCAAGCTCTTCTATTTATCAACTTACAGATAGCATTTCTTTAATTAGCCTTGTGAATATCAGTTAGTTTCAATAATTAGAGTTACAACAATCCATTGATACAACTACTTGTACTTCTAGCTCTATATACCTCAACTCTCATTTTGTGTTGCTTACCTCTACAACTCAAGGAGCTACCAAATGCATCTTTGATTCCTAGAAACTTATCTCTTTCTTCTATCTTGGGTTGCCAACTAGAATAATCATGAATAATTTGTATTAGCTTAGTCATTATATTATATATTGTGCGTAATATATACACATTATAGACAAATATCTATTTCCAAATTTATTGGAATCTAGGCTAGAAATCTATTCATATCCAACTATGAATATGCATTTATAGCTTCCATTCTATATGTTAGTTGCAACTACACTCCCAAGCTAACTTATAACTAGTTAATGTGCTAATCAAAGATCCAAAACGACATATAAGTCTAGTGTAAGCAACATTCTCACCTACAAAATCATTTGTGGCATCAATAGTAGAGGAGCAAGCATCAAAGCAAGCAAAGAGACAACATATTTAGCAACTAAAGCAACATTCAAGAATCCAACTAGCTTTTGCTCCTTCCACATAGTTTGATGTTTTAGCATTGTATGAGTTGAATGCATTCCTTGAGTTGGAAGCATCTTGCAGAATAGAGGTAAGAATAGGATCCCTAATTGCTCGAATTCATGTTGCATATGTCTAATCGTGGATAGGCCCCCACTTTCTCCCATTAGAGAGACTCCACCATTGGTGAATATAGACTCCATGTGTGACACATAACTATTGTAGAGTATATGACAATGAAACTCATTATAATTGCACATGTAATGCCCACTACCATGATCATATGTGATTTTACTTACCTTTTACCACCAAGGTCATTTCCTACCCTCATTGAAACTCCTATGCCAAGCAACAAATGGTAGATGTAAAGCACCTACATAGATGGGAAAACTTGAAAGTCATAGCCTAGTTACAAAGACATCAATGAAGAGCATAAAAATGTTTACAAGAAATGCATCAAATTATTCAATACATATTAACAATAATATTATTATATCTCAAAACAACTTCAACTCAAAATATTAAACAAAATATCAATTTAAAATAGTAATAATAAATAATTTGTATAGAATATATACTTAACATGCAAATTTATGCTAACTTCTAATCCAAAAAACTTAGTGGCAATATGAAATTACTTCTAATCATTATGTCACTACATGACATATATGATCAACTTTGTTGCATTATTCAAATCATAAAAAAATAATAATAATTAGGCTCGTACAATTTTTTTAGCTCGAACTTTGGTTTTGGTTTTTCCTAATGCGATTGATGATTGTTTTCTGACCACATTAGGGTTCCAAAACCTGAAGCACATGTTGCGACAATTAAAACTCTAGGACAAGCCCCTTCGTTCTGGCAGGTATGCATCGTTGACCAAATATATAGGTAAGCAAGAGGGATGACCCAATCATATTGTTTTAATTCATACAGTTCAAGTCATGAGGTCCTTAGTATTAAATTTTGTTATTGTGGTTCAGTGTCTCTGTGAAGGACTCAAATATCATTCTAAGGTTGGAAGTTCTGCTTGGATTGTCGACCACTTAGTGTTTTGATTTGATAGGCACTATTCTAGGTTGTTGGCCTGGTCACCCTTCTGAGCATTCTGGTGATAATGCTTCACGACCTAGCTATAGGTAAGTTGTCATAATTCCTTCATAAATTTTCCTTCTCCTTCCAATTGAATTGAGCATATAATAATTTATTCTAATTATCCGTGTTTCTAGTGTTTGAGGCCCATTTTTTTTTTAAAGGAGACCTTGAGCAATTTGACCACATGCTATCACTCTATGATCTTGGACACAACTCTTCTAATTTCAGATTTTTTAGAGGGATTCCTTGTTGTTTGTCAACTTTAGGATTTTTCGGCAAGATTCCTCTGTTGTTTGTCATTTTGCACTACTGGATCATGCCCTTTGAAAGGTTTTTGGTTGGCTATAATCACTTGAGACTATGGCCACAAAACCCCTGTCACTTGCTATTTATGGCCCACCATGCTATTGCAAAGGTATATACATGTATAGATAT
Source organism: Pinus taeda (assembly GCA_000404065.3). Taxonomy (NCBI): domain Eukaryota; kingdom Viridiplantae; phylum Streptophyta; class Pinopsida; order Pinales; family Pinaceae; genus Pinus; species Pinus taeda. The sequence continues at coordinate 9,071 of APFE031007211.1, forward strand.
TAGACTTCCTTAAATTTATTTATTATTACAGATTTCCTCTCCATATTCCCTATCAAACATTCTCTATAAGTTTTTCTTTACATTTCTTTACAAAATATTCTTTCCAGGCTGATAGATAATCATAAGGATTCATCCAGCTTATTTTGGTGTTTGATAACACCAAACCCTTAGTGCAAAATAAATTCATCAACATATAATTGTCACTCTTTATAGAGCTAACAAAATACCTTTAGGTATCAAGAGCCATTTCTTGCTCTTAATTGATCTCGGGTATTAAAAAAAAACCCTTTTGGAGTATCGATGTTTCCTTTGACCACCCATAATTTCTTGCAGGATACAGTGGAGACCGTGGTTGGTTAAAGACCTTCCAAGTAATTATATAAGACAAATCCCTAGTTTACAAGGCCCTCATTTTGTGTTTTCTTTTATTCGCTCTCAATTCACATATACTAATGACATCTTTACTCTCCTTGATTTATACCAAGTATGTTTTCAAATCTCTAACCCGGGTGTTCAAGCTAATACATTAATTCTACATATTTGGGTAAATGTCCCCTTGACATGTTTTTCACTGCTCCAGGTTTATGAAAAATGAAGGATATCCTTATGGAATGATAGTTGTGGCCACTATTTTTTTTTTGTCCTTTTCCATGGAAGAGTTTTTCTTTTTTGGTATCTTCATTACCTAGTTATACTAGTAGCTCTTATACTAGATTTAATTAATTGCACTTTCTCCTAGACAACGAAGTATTTTATTCTAGAATATAATAGATATAATATATTGACAGTGGTGAAGGTCTCCCTACCTTCTTTGTACCTATGATGTACTAATTTATTTAAAATAATCTTGATGGAAATATATTCACTACTGGTGGGGGGGGGGGAGGGTTGGGGGTGAATCAGTAGTGATGGAATTTCTACTAATTTTCACCAATTTAAACTTTTTCCACAATCTCAAATATCCATGCACATTACAACATTAGTTCAACAAAACATGTAAGCAACAATAAACTCAAAACATAATAACCATGAGAAATAATCCATGAGAAATATCAACAAAGCATGCTCACACACAAGAACACAAGTTTTTCTGGTGGAAACCCTTTCGAGATAAAACAACTGCTGCTGCACTGGTCAATTCTTTTTATTGATATGCTAAACAAATTGTACATGGATTAGCTTACACCCATAAGTGGGAAGACTTGGCTTCCTCTATAGTATGTTGGCATCTATCAATTTGGAAATCTGTTTCTCTCGTAGATCTACAAACTACCATCCGCTAAAAGATCCCACGACCAATGATCCTTTCCCAACTACCATTGGAATGTCCTACTCCTATTGGATCGAGAAAACTCCTCCTACTACTGAATTCCCAATCATTGTCTATATTGAAGCCTCCACACCTTCACTTCCTCCATGCGAACCACGTTTCATATATTTTCAAACTGGGTTTTCAATTCACTCAACATGAGCAACCCAACAACTCCATTGTTTTTCACATAAAATCTAAAAAAAAACCTTCGCCTAGAGAGGGAATTTTCTTCTCTATTACTCACACCAAAACTCTACTCTCATACACACCACAAACTACCAATACTTCTCCACTCTGCAATACACAAAATATAAATTCTGCATACACACACTCTCTACAATACAATGTGAGTAGCTTCAATAAATTCTACTCACTCACAATGCCCCCCATAATAGCATACTCTCACATTCTCACCAGAACCAACCAAATAAACTCAATGCCTTCCTCTATTTATCAATTTTCTGTGTTGAGTCACTTAGTTAATACTACAGTCTATGGACCACTCAACAATCCTTTTCACACACTTCAAATTTGGTTGAGATAGGCTTCTTGACCAAATCAACCACTAACTCCACTAGCCCTTTGAAATATTCAACTATGATCATCTTCTAGAGGGCCCACAAACTTTTCTGACCATATGATGAAAAATTTTGATCAATAACATCACTATAACACCAAAATTAGCTGAGCAACGCAAGGAATGTAGATAAAAACTCGTGAAAAACCTTAGTCGCTCCACAACACAACCTTCATGTGACTGGAAGTCCTTAGTCGCTCCCATAGGCTTGGCTCCATGCGAATGGAGCTTTTCAACTGCTCCCATGACTTAACATGCATGCGTCTGGGGCTAAGGATGGTCAAAACTCAGTCAACTTCACTCAGAAACTACTCAAACTTCTTTCAGAGCTTGACAAGCCTCTATAGTACCTCTGAAAGTCTCTGGCACCTATGCAACACTTCATCAAGTCATTGTAATATCACCAACATAATCACAAGTCAAAGTAGGTTGACTAGGATGCCAACCAACAACCAAACTAAACATTTGGGTCATCAACTTTCTGTACAACATATCTGTCACCAGTATGCAACTCCAAAAATTGTCAGACATCTTCCAACACCTGCATAAGCGTATCAAGCATCCACAAGTACATGTAGATACTCTCCAAGCCCAAAGTATAACATCATCAACATGAGAGACCTAATTCAAAACATGGAGACCAATCAACAAGGCTCCTCAACTCTAACTCCTGTAGTAGCCACTAACATATGTATGCAACAACATTATCAAGGAGAACATCATTATATCCAAGCTAGTCCAAGCTAGTAGACATGCTAAGGACCATCCATCACATCTCCAAGCTAGTCCAGGCTAGCACACATGCCAAGGACCATCTACACCTCAACCATACACAAGCCACCTGTAGCCACCTATACACATGCATATCCAACACACCTGCGACCCAAGCAACCAGGTTGACATCAATGTCAACCGACAACACATCTACAACACTACAACACACATCAATGCCAACAATCTCCCCCTTTGGTATTGATGTCAACCTCTACAGAAGAAATCATCTAATCAAACATCCTCACATTCTCCCCCTTTGACAACAATAGCAAAGGGATAAACATGTCAAGGACAAATTCTATATACTCCACTACATGCAAGGGGATCCATAAAAAACATATACTCCACTCAATATCATATGCAGGTGATGAAAAATGGAGTGTAATACTAAAATATAACAACAACACTCCCCCACATAACAGAAAAATATGTGCAATAAACTCCCCTTGGACACAAGCTATGCCCAAACAACAAAATAAAGGTGCAACAACATATATCTCCCATGGAAGAATGATAATAAGTAGCAACAACAATAACTGGAACACATGCTCTCTCTCTTGAAGCTGTAGCAACATAATCCATGTCATAATAATAACAACATTCCAAATCACCAACACATAGTAGCAGCAACATAATGTGACCAACTAGCAACAATAACTCTGATAAACTCCATAGCAGCAATAACTGATCCGAATTGGATCCTTAAACTCTCTTAAAGCTAACCCGAACTCTGTAAAAAACTCATACTGGAGTTTAAAGTCTTATGGATGTCAAAGCCTATCAGAAATAACCTCTGAACAACAACAATTTGTAGCCAGCACAGAGCAACGAGGACCTTCGGTCAAAGCGCATTGACCGTTGGCCCATGGGGACTGTGCATGGCACAAAAATGGTAGTTAGGAGGTTCAGACCAGAAAACAGAGGTTGTTTCTGCAAAGCACTAATCGCGCATCGCTGGGCAAAACCCCTCGAGAAGGAAAAGCCCCGAGCGCACAGTCACAAGGGAACCCGAAAACCCTGGGAAAAGCATTGAAACGACAGGTGGGTCCCACACTCCAAAACTAGCGGAATATCAGAGGCGTTTCTGGCGGTAAGTGGGTTTGTTAGAGGAACCAGCGATTCCATACAGTGATTGAAACGTGTTCAGTGGATGAGAGAGAAAACCGCTCTCATCGCGGGCTAACGTCTGAGCAAGTCATCTGCGTGATAAGAGCGATAACCGTAGGATCTGGAGGCCCCAGATCTAATGGCAGAGATTGCGCCCGATGGGAAACTAGATTCAACGGAGAAAATAAGCTTCGACACATAAAGGTTGAAGTCCAATTGGACCGCTGAGTTGGTAGATGAATCATTTCATAGAGTAATCGAAGTAACTGTTGGAAATACTAAGAGGGGGGTGAATCAATATTTCTTACTTCCCTTTTTTTTTTTAAATTGTCCTAGTGATTACCATAAGCATATACAGATATGTATATGTATACACAAAACACAAAAATCAACAGTTGGAATTAATGCTTTTATTAAAAAACTCAAGACAATGTAATAAAATAAATACAATATAAGTATATATCTCATTGTGAATAGTTTCCAAGCTCCAACTTGGACATTAGTGAGGCTCCAACCTCCAGAGCACCAACTCTATTTTGCAGTGGTTCTGCACTTAGGAGCACCTACCCCTAATGACTTTAGTCCTGTTCAGTTCTGAGGCTCCAACCCAACCTTGGTATAAACTGGTATGCTGCTACACTCTATTCAGCTGAGGTCCTCTCACTCCTACTGTCCTGCCTCTGCTGCTTCTGCTGCCTCTACAGCCTCCGCTGCTTCTGCTGCCTCCGCTGCCTCTGCTTCTTCTACTACCTCACACTCTGGTTCTTCACCACAACAACATCACTAACAATTCTCTGTTTTTATTGTTTTATACATTCCCATGCCTTTGTCCATTCGTTTCCGCTTACACTGCCTCTTAGGCTTCCTCCTCGGTCGCTGCGGCTTCCTCTACGCTGTGCAAGTTCACTGAATTTCTGAGGGCACGTAGATTCATTTGAGAGGTCCAAAACTCCACGGAGAACACATCTTACTGTTTTCGACTGTAACAACGCTCCTTTCGACAATGATAGCAGGCATACATAGAGCTTTACGGTGTAACGGACATGCCACGTCCTATCACAATCGCAACTGGCGTAGTTCAACCTCTTGAACTATTGGGACTGTTCCTTAATGTATTTTTGCCTCAAAAGCCCAACGCAATACATTTTTGAGTTACACAGGAAATATATGAAAAACAGGCGAAAAACGCTAAAGGTGGACTTCAAATTTAGTTTACCTGTGCCTATTCCTGTATCAGGTCCATGCTTAAATCGCAATCTACGATTCATGACTCCCAAGGGTCCTTTATATATCAGAACCGTGACTCCATCGATGGCCGACAGCCGATCCTCCACTGCATCGATGGATCGGATGCAATATGGTATTAAACCATGGTTTATATGCCCGTTGGGTCCACCGCGTTATCGCAATCGACGCTTTCATGTGGCAAGGCTTCTCAGCTTGCGATCTGTGATGGATGCGATGACAGGTTAAGTCATATTGTAATGTAGCAATGGGTCCACATACGTTCATCGCAATCGGGGGTTTGGGGTTGACAACCCTTTATACATCGCGATCACCGCGGATGAGATATAACAATAGGGTGCGATATAATAGGACCATCGGATCCACATACATTATCGCAATCGGAGGTTTGCTCTTGGCGAAGGTTCGATGTGATATCGCTATCGGCGATCGCAAGTCGCACAAGGTCAGGGCTTGACGTTAATGTAAACCACTCCATTTTTGTGATGCGATATTAGGTATCAGACCCGATATGACTCACCGCTCCCATGTAATAATTTTCAAGTCTGGTTTCCACCTCTGATAGTGTAAACATATATAAGCATGGTTTTTGCTACCGATGGTGTATTTGCATATATAACCAAGTCTTCTGCCTCTGTTTGCGTTAAATGCATATTTATGGTTTTTGGCCACCGATAACGTTAAAGCACACATATATGGGTTTTTGGCCGCTGATAGCTCCCGATAGCTCCTACGATGGCTCCCAATAGTGCAGTCTGTTTCCTCTGTAGCTCTGGTAGCTCTATTTGCTGCCTCCCATGGCATATATTTGCTCTGTTCTACTCGCCCAGTTTGCTCCTGTAGCTCATCCGATGGCTCTGTGTGCTCTTTGCGCTATTTTCTCCTCTGGTGGCTCTGTCTCCTCCTCTTGGCTCCGGTGTGCTCCTCTTGGCTCTGTCTACTCCTTGAATATTGCCATATTGACATCAATGCCAATCTGTGTCCAAAAATATCCCCCTTTGTTATTGATGGCAATATTCTTCTGCTCTCTCCCCCTTTGATATCAATGGCAAAGGAATGCATACAGACTCCCCCTGTCAACCTGCTCCCCCGTCCTATTACATCCTTATGAATGAATTTGAGTGATGATAAAGAAATAACTCCAATATTTTGACGCAAATGTTTGAATGCTTCTCGAGGAAGAGGTTTTGTGAAAATGTCAACTATCTGCTCCTTAGTACTGATATATTTCAGGACGATGTTTCGTTCAGCTACTTGCTCACGGAGGAAATGATACTTGATTGGTATGTGTTTGGTTCTTGAGTGCATCACAGGATTTTTGCTGAGACTGATAGCACTTGTTTTGTCACAATAGACGGTAATTGGTTGATCTGTACAGATGTCGAGATCTTTTAGAGCTTCCTTCATCCATAGTATCTGAGTACAACAGTCTGCTACAGCAATATACTTGGCTTCAGCTGTGGATAATGATATGGATGACTGTTTTTTGTTGAGCCAGGATACCAAATAGTCTCCTAGGAAGAATGCATTTCCACTAGTACTTTTCCGATCATCTATACTTCCAGCCCAATCAGCATCGGTGTATGCAGTTACAATCAGTGTTGAGTTCTTTGGGTACCAAAGACCGAAATAAGAAGTTCCCTTCAGATATCTGAGAATTATTTTTACATCTAATAAATGTGATTGTTTGGGAGCAGATTGAAATCTTCCCACCATTCCTACTGCTTGCATTATGTCTGGTCGTGTAGCTGTTAAGTATAGAAGGGCTCCAATCATTGACCTGTAATGAGTTGCATCTACTATAGGGGAGTCATCATCTTTGCTCAGTTTGCAGTTTGTGGTCATAGGTGTGCTCATGGGTGCACAATCCTCCATTCCATATTTTTTGAGCATGTCTTTTACAATATTTAGTTTGAGATATACACAATCCTGCTCTGGTTTGAGATACTTGAAGTCCAAGGAAGTGGGACAACTCTCCTATCATTGACATCTCAAACTCTTTTGACATGCTTTGAGAAAATTCATGGCTCATTTCATCATTATTACTAGCAAAAATTAGATCATCGACATAAACAAGAGCAACTAGTAACTTACCTTCATCTGTCTTTAAGTATAGATTACTTCCAACCACTCCCTTTTTGAAGCCTTGTTGTTGTAGGTAGTGATCTAATCTTGCATACCAAGCTCTAGGAGCTTGTTTCAACCCATATAAAGCCTTTTTCAACTTACAGACTAAGTTCTTTCCTGCTGTTAGATCAAAACCTTTTGGCTGCTCCATGTAGACTTCCTCCTTGAGTTCCCCATTTAGAAATGTTGCTTTCACGTCCATTTGATAGATTTTGAATCCTTTTGAGCAAGCAAATTCCAAGAACATCCTGATAGCTTCCATGCGGACCACTGGTGCAAATGTATCTTCAAAGTCAATTCCTTCAATTTGTGAATAGCCTTTGCAGACAAGTCTTGCCTTGTTTCTGATAACCTGTCCTTCCTCATTCATTTTATTTTTGAAAACCCACTTGGTTCCTATTATGGTTTTGTCCTTTGGACGATGTACCAGCTCCCATGTCTTGTTATTCTCAATTTAGGACATTTCTTCTTCCATGGCTTTTACCCAATGAGGATCCTTACTTGCTTCTGCAAATGTTTCTGGTTCTATCATAGATAGGACGGCAATGACTTTTCTCTTGGGTGTGATTGTTATCCTTCTTCGGGTCTGCACATCTTCATCTCTATCGCTAATGATATACTCTTCTAGATGATGTCTTTGGACATACTTCATCTTTGAAGGGGTATTAAGTGGTTCTCTTTCCTCTTCTTCTTCTTCTTCTCCCTCATCTATTTCTTCTTCTTTAGGTTCTTCTTCTTCAATGAGAGAGTCATCTTCATGTTCTTCAATTTCCTTTTCTGGAAGATCTTCATCAACCTTTACGTCAATGCTTTCCACTATTTTCTTCAGTCGATAATTGTAGCACTTGTAAGCCTTGCTCCGTGTAGAGTATCCAAGAAATATCCCTTCATCAACCCGAGAATCAAACTTTCCGGGTGAGCCATCATTTATTTTTATGAAGCACTTGCTTCCAAAGATCTTGAAGTACTTCACTAAAATGGTCTTCCTTTCCATAGCTCATAAGGAGTTTTTTCACAATTTGGTCTTAATTGAGTTTGATTTAATGTATAGACAGCTGTCCCTACTGCTTCTCTCCAGAATTTAGGTTGTAAGTCTACTACTAATAGCATAGTTCTTGCCATTTCTTGGACTGTTCGGTTTCTTCTTTCAACTACCCCATTTTGCTGAGGTGTTCTGGAAACTGAGAATTCCCTTTTAATTCCTTGAATATTACAGAACTCACTAAACTCGTTTGATGTGAATTCTCCTCCTTTGTCTATTGTGAGGCACTTAATTTTTGAATCTTTTTCATTTTCTACAAGGGATTTTAGATTCTTAAAACACTCAAAAGTCTTAGATTTATACTTTATGAAATATATCCACATCATTCTAGTATAATCATCAACAAATAACACAAAGTACCTTTCTCCTTGGAGTGTTTGATTTCTAGTTGGCCCACACACATCAGCATGGATGATCTCTAAGGGCTTCGATGTAGAGAGCTCCTTTGTCTTGTAGCTGGTTTTGGTCTGCTTTCCATGTTGACATGGACCACATACTCCTTGATTTGTTTTGAACAGCCTTGGGATGTCTCGTACAACTTTGATCTTGCTGATATTGATTAGATTTTCGAAGCTTGTATGTCCAAGTCACTTGTGCCACAACCAACTCTCATCTGTCTGACGCAAGTAGCATTTATTTTCTTGAATCTTGTTCAGAATGTAAATGTTGTCTGATGTTATCACCCCTTTTGCCACAAGTTCCCCTGAGGCAGAGTTCCTTATTTCATAGTCTTTCGTGCTGAAACAACCTTATATCCTTGATCACAAATTTGGCTGACACTCAGGAGGTTGTGTTTGAGTCCGTCAACTAGCAGAGCATCTTGAGCTTTTCCTTTTCCATTGATCAAAGTAACTGTTCCTTTTCCTGCAACTCTGCCAGATTCGCTTCCAAAGGACACATTCCCTTCCTTTTTGCTCAGTGAGACAAACTTCCTTCTGTCTCCTGTCATGTGTCTGGAGCACCCACTATCCACAAACCAATGGTTTCCATTATTTTGAGCATATAGAGCCAGACCGCATTTATCCATGCTGGAGTTCTTGCTACTCGTCTTTCTTCCTTTGAGTAGGCAGTCTTGTTCATAGTGTCCATTATTCTAGCAGAAAGAGAAAATCAGATCAAATTTGGTTAAGGGATCAAACAAATTGAAGGTTTTGATTTGCCCCTACCTTTTGGGGGCATATGCGTTGATTATTCAGTCCTTTAGCTTTGTCTTTTCACGTCTGCGAGCCATACAATGTCTGGCTTGATGACCGAAGTTTTTACAGTGAAAGCAGTGTCCAAGAAAGATGGTTTTGTACTTGTTGAAGCAACCACGGTTTGAGTCGATTTTTTTTTTCTGGGAAATACTCCTCCCTCGTTCTTTGGATTTGCGATGGGCCCTTGGTGGAGTATAGGTTTGTATTTGCTGTAGTGTCCATGATTCGACTCCACATTCTTCTTTGGAGTAATTCTCTCTTCATTCTTGGGATTTGGGATGCACTTTTGATAACATACTTTTTCATCTTTTGGATTGCAGGAAAGTGCATCGGCATAGCTTTTCGCACTATTCTTAGTGCTTGAGGATTCTCCTTTGAAACCTATTCCAGACTTGTCATGTTGAGGTTTTTTGATTTTTCAGAATAGTCTCAAGTATTTGAGAGATTTTACAGCCCTTTTTAATTTGCTCCAACTCCTTTCTCAGAGACACTATTTCGGCCTCACGTTCTTCAAAAGTATCTTCTTTTTCTTTAAGCTTTGCTTCCAAGAGATCTTCTCTCCTTCTTATTTCCTCGTTTTCCGCTTTGAGAGAAATGATTTTGCTCCGTAGTTTCTCATTTTCTTCAATGGTTCTTATTAACAGTTCATCTACATTTCCTTCCAGCCCTGAGTCATCATCATATGCGAGTGCCATGAATAATGTTTCTTGGCTTTCATCATGATCACTTTC
>APFE031007219.1:2742-39267 GCA_000404065.3 Pinus taeda
GAACTCCTGTATCATGACTCCCTAAAAATGTACGCATCACGTCAACAAAATCTTGACTTTGAAACATGTATGTTGTTCTATCTTAATGTGAAATATTAATGACAAAGATCCCTATGATATGGATAAGAGGTAATGACAAAAGATACCTCTGGAATATTAAAGTGCTTTAGAGGGTGATATTAATGACAAAGATCCTGATTTCCCACAAGACTAAAAATTAGAACATTTTCTCCAGTGGTGCAAGAGGCCAAGCATAAGAAATAGAAAAATAGATTGACATTGTATTTGAATTTTGTATGTACTATGCATGCTAATAGCGGATAATGGAAGAATATATATTTGAAATCAATAAAATTTGTATCATTAATTAAAATTTGTGTAAGAAATATTCTAATTTTATATATATTATATAGTAAATATATATATATATTTTTTAATAAAATAATATATAACGAATCCTATGTGTCCTATTCTGGGGGGTCAACGTGTGCGAATCCGACACCACGAATCTCGAATCCTACGTGTCTCGAATCCCCGTGTCAGGTGACTTAGGTCTTCACCGATAAGAAGCCTGAGGTGAGTCATTTTAGGATATTTGGGAGTAAAGTTCGTGGAGGACAGAGCTTTCATAAAATCCTGAGAAATGCCTTCCCAAGAGCAGTCAAAGTATGATCCATTGGTCCAACCACTTCGACTAGCAGAAACTAGTGCTAATATTTCTCCTAAAGACAAAACTCGAGAGGTGGAGCCTTAGGAAGAGGAGGAGAAGATAGATATACCCACTACCAGTGGTAGAATGAGCCAAGAACTTCGACATATACTATGAGATGAAGAGGATTTTATCGGGGTGCCCAGGAACGAGAAAAGGGAGTGTAGGAAGCCAGACAGATACCAAGCCTTGATAGCTCAGGTTGGAGAGCCCTCCAGTTTTCAGGAGGCCATTCAGCATGAAGTATGGGTAGATGCTATGGTGGAGGAATACAGTTCCACAATGGTCAATGATGTCTAGGAGGTGGTACCTAGGCCTTAGGACATGTCAGTTGTAGGGTCCAGATGGCTCTACAAAGTCAAATACGCTGCAAATGGTAGTGTAGAAAAATACAAAGGCAGGTTTGTGGCTTAGGGGTTTGCTCAGAAGGAAGGGATAGATTATGAAGAAACTTTCGCCCTAGTAGCTAGGTATACTTCTATTAGATCCATGATATCCCTTTCGGCTTAGATGGGGTCGGAGATTCACCAGATGGATGTCAAGATGACGTTCTTGAACAGGGTGATAGAAGAAGTATACATTGAACAACCAGAGGGTTTTGAGACACATGAGAAGAAATCTCATGTATGCAGATTGAAAAAAGCTCTATATGGGCTTAAACAGGCACCTAGAGCATGGTACGGTCGAATCGATGGCTACTTGTAGAAAATGGGATTCGTCAAGAGTGATGCAGATCCTAACCTCTACTATTTGGTTGTAGAGAATGAGCCTCTAATCCTGCTTTTATATGTGGATGATCTCTTTCTGACAGGATCATCCAGGCTCATCAAAGATTGCAAGGAGAACCTAGCCAGAAAATTTGACATGAAGGATTTGGGGCAGATGCATTATTTCCTAGGGTTGGAGGTTTGGCAGCAGAAGGGTGAAATTTTCCTTGGGCAAGGGAGATACGCTACAGAGATTTCGAAAAGGTTTAGAATGCAGGACTGTAGACCTATGGCTACTCCAATGATCATCAACTGGAAGAAGATTGATGCATCCAAAGGTAAAGAAGTCGATCTCACCTTGTACAGGTTGCTCATAGGGTCCCTGATGTATTTGGTCAATACCATGCCGAACATTTGTTATGCTGTCAACACCCTCAGTCAGTTCATGGTAGAACCAAAGAGGGCGCATTGGGTAGCAACCAAGCATGTTCTCAGATATATACGAGGAACAATCGAGAATGGACTAATGTACACCCAAGAAAATGACATTAGGTTGAGTGGGTTCACTGATGCAGATTGGGCTGGAAGTTCAGTAGATCGGAAAAGTAGCATTGGGTACTGTTTCAACATTGGATCAGGAATGACCTGCTGGTGTAGTAGGAAACAAAAATCCGTTGCTCTGAGCTTAGTTGAAGCTAAATATATGGCAGCTAGCACAACTTCATGCGAAGCCATATGGCTTAGGAAATTGCTTGTGAATCTATTCAGGAGAAAGATGGAAGCCATCAACATTTTGTGTGATAATCAGAGTTGCATCAAGCTCTTTGAGAATGCAGTCTTTCATGATCGTTCGAAGCACATTGATATTAGGTGTCACTTTATCAGAGACTATGTCCAATGAGGGGCAGTACAGTTGAGGTACTCCCCAATAGGAGAACAGGTGGCAAACATTCTCACCAAGGCCCCTGGAAGAACAAAGTTTGTAGCAGAAGCGGATAGTATAAGGAGCTACAGTACAAATGTAGCAGCGACAGTTACAGTGTCATGGGTAGTAGTACAGGTTGGAGCAGGCACAATGTAGTGGATGAGGGGCAGTTGACTAAGCATCAATAGTGCAAAGGATCGATGCTGTGGATCAGTGCGATGCTTCTATTGGGAAGTATTGCTAGAGCACATTCCTCACTAAGAGGGACTGTTGTTTTTGGGTAGCATCGGATGTGCTCTAGCTTCGAAATTTTGTGGAGGGTCTAAAACACATGAGATCTCCAAGACCCAGATATCGTTTGGAGAAATTCCACCAGGATGAGGAGCTAGTAAAATAATTAATATTTTTAATGGGTTCCTATGTCTAAACTTAGGAAAATAAAAATATTAATGGGTATTAATAAATATATGGATGAGAAGCTTCTAAGAGACGATGATTAAGTCTATTTTAATCTTAGCCATTGATTAGAGTCTTAATCCTGGCCGTTGATTCTTCAACAGGAGAAGTATAAGAGAAGACTTGAGAGTCATTTGAAGACACACCGAGCAAATATTCAGTAACCAAGGGAAATCGATTCTCAAGGAGGAGGAGTTCGATTTCAGAGGGAGAGTTGTAGGGTGAAGGAAGAGGAGGGCATCAACAGCAGTCAGAGACTAAGGAAGAGGTGACGCAAGGCATTCGAGAGACAACGTAGAGAGAAGAGCAAGGAGACAACACCATTGGAGACGCAGTCCTGACGCAAAGTGATGCAGAAGTGATGCAGAAGTGGGTGAAGGGTCTCTAGGGTGTCAGAACTTCTCCAGGAGGAGGAGAAACTTTGTCTCAGGCGTTTCTCTCAAAAGTGTCTGAGTTTTTTTGTAGAATCATTCCTTGTAAAGCGATCGTTGCTGAAGATTAATAAATAAACCCTTATCTGCTGCACCGGATTTCCCACATTGGGTTTTTCTGGGGACAATTGTCCAAAACCAACTGTGTTGATGTGATTGATTCTTATGCTTCTATATCATTGTTATTTTCTCTATGTAATTATGTGATAATTGTAGTAGAATTTATTTTAATGTTTACTGAAGGGTTTCGTAAATAACTTATTGTGAGAGATAAATAGGTGAAATAAATCAGTTACTACAGTAGAATTTCGTGTTAGAAATTCTCATAGTTCCTAGGCAGCGTATTGCAGGCTTGCCCAGAGGTTGATGAGGGCCCGCACAGAGGCAGTTGGGAAGCCAGTTCGATTGGCTTGATTGAGCCAGGATTGTCTGTTGGGGTGAGGAAAATTCCTCACAATATTTGTGCTGGTATTTTTCTCTGTTTGGATTGCCAGTTGAGCATCCATAGATTGTACTCAAAATTCACTGCTACATTATAATAAAAATCTTAGCTACTGCACCAGTTTTCCCGTATTGGGGTTTTCCGAGGACATTTGTCCAAAAATAATTGTGTTAAATTTTGATGTGCGCTAGTATTTTCTCAGTTTCCAGTGCTATTTTCTTCAGCAGTTAATTTATGAAGGTTGCAATGTGATTAATTTGGTTTTTCCGTAGCAACTAAATTGATAAATTAATTAACAATTAGAAGAATTAATTCTAGCTGTTGCAATAGGATTTCAATGATGAAATTTTCACGTGTGTCCTGTTGCATTTGATGGGGGTCTACTTTGATGAAAACTTGACTAAATTGGGGGGCGGGGGTGAACCAACTTAGTACATACATGGACTTTAAACTTATTAATTGAAACATTAAGTGAGCATCTTAAAAAATAATGACCAACAGATTGAATAAGTGAACAACAAGTAATAACAGGTCCAAAACATCACATAAACTCATAACATCAACACATATGGACACCTGATATAAGTGGAAACCCATAAAGGGAGAAACCACGATTTTGTTATTGTTGTGAAGCAAAGGCAAGCTCCTACTCCCTTGTTACATCTGATTTTTTGTAGGTTCCAACCTGCAGGAGGATGCTACCTCAATTTTCTGCAGGCTGCAACATGCAAGGAAGCTCCAACTCCCATATGTTTTCTGTAGGCTACAACCCACAGGAGGCTCCTACCTCAACAAGCTCCAACCTGATATTTATCAAGGCACTACTTGAAAGGAGACTACAATCCCATCATTCTAAATGAAAACAATAGGCTGGTTTACCTGGTCATAAATTATGCATATCTCCAACTTCATTTCTGCCTCTTCTTCCCTTCAAATCTGCTTCACCTCAGCTTCATATGTGCAAGGTAACTAATGCCTAACACCTCAATCAGCTCTCACACATTTCCAACTCTCTAACCTTATTTTGCTTCCAAAAACAACATCTTTTATAAAGAAAATTTTCTGGCTGTTTGTATGCTACATAAGAATATGAAGTGAACAGGCTTGACTCTTTGCCTTCCATTGATTCGTTTCCAAGCTGTTCATATTTAGAATATTAGAACAAAAATAAGAGCTCCAGCACATATTATTTCAGCCATCTATAATGGATAGGTTCACCAATATCAACATAATGCCAAAAGTAAGATTATAGAACCAACATACAAGCATTCATTCCTCATGATCAATACGAACATTTGCCATTAATGCATCACAATAATCTCTCCAACATCTTTGCCTTTGCCTTGGACTTGCATCATGATATCTTCAGGCCATTGACTCAACAACCTTGTCTTGACTGTCATGGAGTCTTGCCTTTGCCTTGCATCACAACATCTCACTCATCATATGTATACAACAATCGGCTCTTCAAACATAAACAAACATAAACATGCCATGTCTTTGTTCTGTTGTTGTTGCACCTTTGCTGTTTCTCTGCCCAAGCTGCTCTTGTCTTTGCTGCTCTCTTGCTGCTTCTTTGCCTTGATCATGACCATACATACTTGCTGCTGCTCCTTGCCTTGCTATTAATTTGCTGCTCCTTTGCCATCAATGACAATAATCCATCATACTTGTCCCCTGTTGGACGCTCAACCTGCTGTCTATGTGTCCCTGTCTTGCAGTGTCTTGTGACTTATCTGTCAAGAAATAGGAAAAAGGTTACATTTTCTGTGTCGTAGGTCTGCAATAGGGTTAGTAAAGGTAGACAAAACCTTGGTTACCATATCGTCCACTTTAGCTCGTTTGTGTAAATTCATAATCACACTAGCTAGATCCTACCATAAGTGTATGGTTGTATGCAGAAAAATTCAACCAAGGCTATTGCATAATATATTACCTAGAATTTTCAGTCATTTCAGTATGGTTGGAACTTGGAAGGTGAACCAGGCTATTGCATAATATAATTACATAGATCTTTTCAGTGTTTCAGTATGGTTGGAATGTGGAAGGCATTGGCTATAACTTGTTTTTATGCAATTGTCGCAATGATTTTCTCGAGACATAGATGATCATTTATAATTTGATTTGTTATGTATTTGTTCCAACAGAGCTTGAAGAGGCAAAATATAAGAAGGATTTTTCTGCAATCATTTTAATGTCACTTCAATTGTAGTGGAAACTAGAAAATCTTTTATGATGAGAAACAATAATTGCAAGAGTGTGACATGTTTTGTTGCTGTTGTACTGATCATATCAATATGTTTAGTTTTCTTAATAATTGTTGATTTTCTTATTACTGAATATAACATACTTCCATTGCATGGCCATGCTTGAGCAAATTGTTTCAAAACTACAGGCTTTTAGTCCTATATAAGATCATTTTGTAAACTGCAATTTTTAATACATGAAATCCTTTTGTGTTATAAACGAAACGATTGTAACATTCTATGGAAGTGTCCATTTTTTGTAGTTTTGGATCTAAGATTGTATTCCTTATAACGTTCATAGTCTCTGTGCTGAAATACATTGCACTGTGCAGTTGCAGGGCAGATCATCTCCTTTATGTGTTGTTGTTGATGACAGTCTGCCACTCACAGTGATTGCAGCTTCTCTTTCTTCTTCTTCGCGGGTTATTTCATTGTTACCAGGCCTCGGAGTAAATGGACTCCAGTACTTGGAAAGGGTTGCAGAGAAAAATGGTTTCTCACTTGACCAAATCCAAGTATTAGGGAAAAAGGCGAAGCAATTGACAGTTGAGGATACTGGAGAAAAGGTATATATGCAGCACAGTTCGTAGTTCCAAATTTTAAATTGCTTTTGAATTTATATATCTTTTCCGCAACAAACAATATTTTAGATGCCTACGATATACTTTGTTTAATGTAATTAAAAGGTATTTCACTGGCAATAGCTCATGGTATCAGTTCTTTGTTGTTTCCTCTTTTCCCAACTGATGACTTGAGAGGCTAAGAAGAACATTGGAGTCAACTTAGAAGTGAACAGTTAGTTTTTTTGGGCTGAAATAAGGGAGAGATTCACTGAAATCATGGGAACCAATAATGAGGATTATTTATCTGTTTATATTTGGTAAATGGCTTTATGTTGATTTTTGGGTAGCATCAGATGTGCTCTAGCTCCGAAATTTTGTGGAGGGGCTAGAACACATGAGATCTCCAAGTCCCATAAATCATTTGGTGACATTCCACCCGGATTGTATTTTATTAAAATAATTAATATTGTTAATGGAGTTCCTAAGTCTAAACTTAAGAAAATTAAAATATTAATGGGTATTAATGAAAATATGGTTGAGAAGCTTCTAAGAGACGCAGATCAAGTCTAATTTAATCTTAGCCATTGATTAGAGATTAGATCATGGCCGTTGATATCTCAAATTATAAAGGAAGACTTGTGAGTCATTTGGAGATACACCGGGCAAATATTTAGTAGCCCGAGGGAAATCAATTCTCAAAGAGTAAGAGTTCAATTTCAGAGAGAGAGTTGCAAGGTGAAGGAAGAAAAGGGTATCAACATCAGTCGGGGATTGAGGAGGATGTGACGCAGTGCATCAGAGGGACAACGCAAAGGGACCGCTCAGAGAGGCAGTGCAGCAAGGGCTGTAGTCCTCATGCAGAGATGACGCAGAGGTGACAAAGTGAAGGCTAGAGGGTCTCTTGGGTGTTAGAATTCCTCCTAAGGGTGGAGGAATATTATCTCAGGTGTTTTCTCAGAGGTTTCTCTATGTTTTGCAAAACCATTCCTTGTAAAGAGATTATTGTTGAAGAATATTAAATAAACTGTCATCTGCTGCACTGGTTTTCCCGCATTGGGTTTTTCCGGGGACTATTGTCCAAAAATAATTGTGTTGATGTGATTGATTCTTGTGCTTGTATTTCACTGTTCTTTTCTCTATGCTATTATGTGACAACTGCAGTAGAATTTACTTTGATATTTACTGAAGGGTTTTGTAAATAACTTATCGTGGAAAATAACTAGGAGAAATAAATCAATTACTGTAGTAGAATTTCGTGTTAGAAATTTTCACATGGTATCAGAGCAGAGATCGGGCAACAGGATTAGAGAATCTGCAATGAGTCAGGAGCATGATGCTGGAGCAGCTACTCAAAAGGATTCTCGCAGTTCTCCCGGGAAAGAGGAAAGCACGAAGAATTAATGGATCACGACAATTATGTGTTAGCTTACAGACTGGAAGAAGAAGTCGCTTGCTTGGCAAGTTCTGCTTCCTCTGAGGTTTGGTATATTGGTAGTGGAGCTTCTGCGCACATTGTGAAAATTTCTAATATGAAATTCTATTGCAGTAACTGATTTATTTCACCTACTTATTTCTCACAATAAGTTATTTATGCAAAACCCTTTAGTAAATATTAAAATAAATTCTACTGCAGTTATCACATAATTACATAGAGAAAATAACAGTGATATACAAGCACAAGAATCAATCACATCAACACAGTTGTTTTTGGACAATTGTTCCTGGAAAAACCCAATGTGGGAAACCGATGATGCAGATGAGGGTTTTATTAATATTCAGTAACAATCACTTTACAAGGAATGATTTCACAGAGAAACTGAGACACTATTGAGAGAAAACACTCGAGACAAAGTTTCTCCTCTTCCTGGAGAAGCTCTGACACCTTGGAGACCCTTCACCCACCTCTGTGACACTTCTGCGTCCCTCTACATCACTTTGCGTCAGTCTGTGTCAACCTGCGTGAGGACTTCGTCTCCAATGGTGCTGTCTGCTTGCTCTTCCCTCTGCGCTATCTCTCGAATGCCCTGCGTCACCTCCTCCTCAGTCACTCACTGCTATTGATGCCCTCCTCTTCCTCCACCCTGCAACTCTCCTTCTAAAATTGAACTACTCCTCCTTGAGAATCAATTTCCCTCGGGGTACTGAGTATTTGCCCTATGTATCTCCAAATGACTGTCAAGTCTTCTCTTATACTTTTCCTGTTGATGAATCAATGGCATAGATTAAGTCTCTAATCAACGACTAAGATTAAAATAGACTTGATCCTTGTCTCTTAAAAGCTTTTCACCCATATCTTGATTAATACTCATTAATATTTTTATTTTCCTAAGTTTAGACTTAGGAACCCATTAAAAATATTAATTATTTTAATAACTCCTCATCCGGGTGGAATTTCTCCAAACGATTTCTGGCTCTTGGAGATCTCATGTGTTCTAGCTCGTCCACAAAATTTCGGAGCTAGAGCACATTCGATGCTACCCAAAATCAACACACATGATGGGAATACGAGAATTTTTCTCGAGCTATCAAGAAGAATAGATGAACTTCAAGATCACCATGGGAAATAAGTCAAAATGTACCCCCGTAGGAAGAGGTACTGTAGTGTTTCAAACTGAAGCAGGGGATCGCCTTTGAGCTACCAATGTGCTGCATGTGCCTGGATTGGGGATGAACTTACTCTCTGTATCTCAGTTACAGAACAAGGGCTATGATGTTTTCTTCATTAGGAAGAAAGTAACATCCGAGTTGGAAGAAGTCCCAAATTGGAGTTAGAAGTAACAGATTGTATAAGTTACAACTAGAATCTCTAATGGCATTGATAGGCAGCAGTGGTGAAAAATATTTGAATGAACTATGGCACAGAAGGATGGGGCACTTACACCATGGGGCTCTAAGAATTCTTAGAAGAACCGTCACAGGAGTTCCAGAATTAAGTACCAAGCGAGATGATGTATGCAGAGGTTGCGTACTGGGCAAGTACACCAAAGCGGCTTATTCCAGAAGTAACAATAGGGCAAAGAGTGTTATGGGATTGATACACTTAGATATCTGCGAACCCATGTCCACAAAAGGTCTTAGTGTTGCTGAATACTTCATCACCTTCATTGATGACCATTCCAGGAAGACTTGGATATACTTTCTAAAAACTAAGGATGAGGTTTTTGATCGATTCAAAGAGTTTAAAGCTTTGGTTGAGAATCTAATAGGTAAGAGGATTAAAGTGTTGCACTCAAACAATGGTGGAGAATACATTGATAAGGACTTTATTGATTTCTGCGTAAGGGAAGGTATTAGAAGAGAATGGACAACTCCATATAATTTGGAGCAGAATGGAGTAGCAAAGAGGAAGAACATAACTATTGCTGAAGCAGCGAGGGCAATGTTGTATGATCAGGATATGCCCAAATTTCTATGTGCAGAAGCATGCAACACAACAATATTTGTTCAGAATAGGACTCCTCACAAGGCATTAGGTAAGATTACTCTGGAGAATGTCTTCACTGGCAAGAAGCCTGAAGTGAGTATTTTCAGAATATTTGGGAGTTTGGCATACTGCCATATACCCAAAGAAAAGAGGAAGAAGTTGGATCAAATTGCAGAAAAATGATATTTTGTGGGATATAGCGAGAATGCTAAGGCATATAGAATCTACCTTCCAGGAAATAGAAAGATCGTAGTACGACAGGATGTAAAGTTCATGGAGGGTAGAGCTTTTAGGAAATCCCGAGAAATACCTTCCGAAGTGCAGTCAAAGGATGATCCATTGGTCCAACCACTTCAACCAATAGAAACCAACACCATTATTTCTCGAAAGGACAAGAATCTAGAGGCATCACAGTGGGTGGAATCTCAGGAGGAGGAGCAAATAGATCTACCCATTACTAGTGGAAGAACGAGCCAGGAACTTCGACAGATACTACGGGATGTAGAGGATTTCATTGGAGCTCCTAGGAATGAGAAAAGGGAGCGTAGACAACCAGATAGTTACAAAGCCTTCGTGGCTTAGATTGGAGAGCCCTCTAGTTTTCAGGAGGCTGTTCATCATCAAGTATGGGTAGATGCTATGGTGGAGGAATACGGTTCCATCATGATCAATGGTGTTTGGGAACTATACCTAGGCCTCAGGACAGGTCAGTGGTAGGTTCGAGATGGATCTACAAGGTCGAATATGCTGCAGATGGCAGTGTGGAAAAATGCAAAGGCAGGTTCGTGGCTAAGGGTTATGCTCAGAAAGAAGGGATAGACTACGAAGAAACCTTTGCCCCAATAGCCAGGTATACTTCTATTAGATCCGTGATATCCCTTGCAGCATAGATGGGGTGGGATATTCACCAGATGGACGTCAAGACTGCGTTCTTGAACGGGGTGATAGAAGAAGAAGTATACATTGAACAACCAGAGGGTTTTGAGACACATGAGAAGAAAACCCATTTATGTAGGTTGAAGAAAGCCTTGTATGGGCTTGAACAAGTGCCTACAGGATGGTACGATAGAATTGATGGTTACTTGAAGAAGATGGGATTTGTCAAGAGTGACGCAGATCCCAACCTCTACTATCAGATTGTAGAGAATGAGCCTCTAATTCTGGTGCTATATGTGGATGATCTTTCCTTGACAGGTTCATCCACTCTCCTCAAAGATTGCAAGGAAAACCTAGCTATAGAATTTGACATGAAGGATTTGGGATGGATGCATTATTTTCTGGGGTTGGACGTTTGGTAGTAGAAGGGTGAAATTTTCCTTGGACAAGGGAGATATGCTATAGAAATTTTGAAAAAGTTCAGAATGCAGGACTGTAGACCTCTAACTACTCCAATGATTACCAACTAGAAGAAGATTGATGCATCTGAAGATAAAGAAGTTGATCCGACCTTGTATAGGCAACTCATAGGGTCCTTGATGTATCTGGTCAATACTAGGCCAGACATTTGTTACGATGTCAACGCCCTTAGTTAGTTCATGGTGGAACCGAAGAGGGCACACTGGGCAATAGCCAAGCAGGTTCTCAGATATATATGAGGACCAATCAAGCATGGATTACTGTACACTCGAGGCAATGATATCAGGCTGAGTGGGTTCACTGACGTAGATTGGGTTGGAAGTTCAATAGATCGGAAAAGTACCATTGGGTATTGTTTCAACATTGGATCAGGAATGACCTCTTGGTGTAGTAGGAAACATAAATCTGTAGCTCTGAGCTCAGCTGAAGCTGAATATATAGCCGCTAGCACAACATTGTGTGAAGCCATATGTCTTAGGAAGTTGCTTGTGAATCTATTCAGTAGAAGGATGGAAGCGACCAATATTTTGTGTGATAATCAGAGTTGCATCAAGCTCTCTGATAATCCAGTTTTTCGTGATTGGTCGAAGCACATTGACATCAGGTGTCACTTTATTAGAGACTGTGTCTAGCGAGGGCTAGTACAGTTACAGTACACTCTGACAGGAGAACAGGTGGCAGACATTCTCACCAAGGCTCTAGGAAGGACAAAGTTTGTTTATTTCAGGGAGAAGATGGGGATGATTGAGAATTTGTTTCAGTACCTGAAACAGATAGTGTAGAGAGTTGTAGTGCAAAAGTTAGCAGTGGCAGTGCTATGGGCAACATGAAGCAACATATTGAGAGGGAGTTGCAGTACAAATGTAGTAGTGACAATGGCTATGTCATGGGCAGCAGTACAGGGTTGCAGTAGCGCAACGGATGAGGGGCAGCACATCGAGCATCAACAGCGCAAAGAACTGATGTCGTGGATCAATGTGATACTTCTGCTGGGATGTATTGCTGGAGCACATTCCTCGCTAAGAGTGAGTGCTTATTTTTGGGTAGCATTGGATGTGCTCTAGCTTTAAAATTTTGTGGAGGGGCTAGAACACATGAGATCTCCAAGACCCAAAAATCGTTTGGTGAAATTCCACCTGAATTGTATTTTATTAAAATAATTAATATTTTAAATGGGGTTCCTAAGTAAACTTAGGAAAATTAAAATATTAATGGGTATTAATGAAAATATGGGTGAGAAGCTTCTAAGAGACGAGGATCAAGTCTAATTTAGTCTTAGCTGTTGATTAAAGATTAGATCACGGCCATTGATATCTCAACAAGAAAAACATAAAGGAAGACTTGAGAGTCATTTGGAGATACACCGGGCAAATGCTCAGTAACCTGAGGGAAATTGATTCTCAAGGAGTAAGAGTTTGATTTCAGAGGGAGAGTTGCAGGGTGAAGGAAGAAGAGGGTATTAGCATCGGTCGGGGACTGAGGAGGAGGTGACACAGTGCATTAGAGGGACAACGCAGAGGGACAGCTTAGAGAGGCAGCGCATCAAGGGACGCAGTCCTCACACAGAGATGAATCAAAGGTTAGGCAGTGAAGGTGGAGGGTCTCTGGGTGTCAGAATTCCTCCAAAGGGTGGAGGAAAATTATCTCAGGTGTTTTCTCAGAGGTTTCTCTATGTTCTGCAAAATCATTCCTTGTAAAGAGATTGTTGCTGAAGAATAATAAATAAACCCTCATCTATTGCACCGGTTTTCCCGCATTGGGTTTTTCCAGGGACTATTGTCTAAAAATCACTGTCTTGGTGTGATTGATTCTTGTGCTTGTATTTCACTATTCTTTTCTCTATGCTATTATGTGACAATTGCACTAGAATTTACTTTGAAATTTACTGAAGGGCTTTGTAAATAACTTATTGTGGAAAATAAGTAGGAGAAATAAATCAATTACTACAGTAGAATTTCGTGTTAGAATTTTTCACACTTTGTGAGTCTTTTCCTTAGAAATCATGAATCAGAATAAATTTATCAAGTAAAGTGTTTTCATAAAGTTATTAAAATAGCTGTTTTCATAATTACGGATGTGGCTCTGAAGGATTCTAGAGGAATTCATTACAATTAGATTAGGTGTCTGGTAGAATGTTGCTTATCTACTTCTGATTTCAAATTTTATGGGGTATAGCTTTTGTGCCATGGCAAAAACCAACCTCAGTTGTGCCTCCTCTGGGATCTGAGGCCAGAACTTTGCGACCATACCAATGATTTTTCCATTAAATTCTAAATTTATAGCCTCTATTATGAGATGTTCTGTTTTCAAGATTGTCACAATTTGGGGACAATTATAGATTTTAACATCGTCTGTGCCTTTCGATTTTCTTCCTCTATATCCAAAGTGTTCAGAGTTTGTATGTCATGGTGTATACTTTTCTCTGGTGACTAAAAAGTTTTATGCTTTATTAATATTGGTAAAAATTTCACAATATCAAACAGCCCTTGGGCCTTGACTTGCCCCTGAGATAGCTTGCTTCAGTTTGTGTCTCTAATGAACATAAATGTAAAAAATATAAATATAAAATTAAATACCAAATAAATAAAATAATAAAAGTAAAATTAATACTAGAAAAGAAGCTGCACATCCTAACTAGAGGGCATCACTTAAACAAGGGACATGACTTATCAATAACTGTGGCCAGTCAATGCATATGAGCATCCAAGGCCACATTCTGATTTGGCATTTTGTTATTTATTTTATCAGAGTTTCTCTGACGCGAGGTCTTTGACCACACCCTGGCCTTTGGCCATTTACAATTTAACATTCCATTGAAGATAAAATTGCATCACTACAAATTCAAAAGAAAATGAAAAATCATAAAAGAGTATAAGAAGAGATCTCTGTCAAGAAGAAAAATTTCAAGAAGAAATTCATTACTAGGTGAAAATGAAATAGGAAGGCTTCAAACTTAAAAACTGCCATACAAGCCACTGTTTCTGAGCGAAAGCAAAAATAGTAGAGGTTCTGAAACATTGATCAAAATATTTTCTGTTCCCTGTGGCATTCTTCTCAGATTGGATCTGAGAAAGCAAGACATCACAAGCCTTCCAAACATAAAATATAATTTACAAGAGAACAAATGATTATTGTTGTGGAAGGACCCTGCACATACATATGTAGGAATGGGGTTGCCGATTTACTAAGGATACTAACATAATTGAAAAATACGATCGTGGCGTTGCATCTCACACTGAGACTCTAGACAAATATAGGTTGAAGGGTTTTTGCTCTGTAAACGAGGTATTTCAGACTGAATTTTCTGTTCTATCAAAATCATGGAAACTGCCACCTCCATAATGCAGTGGAGACAGGGAATACATTATTGCCCATCGTGGGAAAAGAACTAAAGGTGAAACACCATTTTTCGGTAGAGAAAATGTAAGTTAAAGACATCTTGGGTCTGCAGCAAAGAAGCATGTGTTATACTTGAAACAACCGGTTACTGTGCAGTCATGAAAAATAAGTATCTGTTATCTCATTGTTCTGCTGCTGTATGATTCAAACAGTATCACCTTATAGCGTGAAAACCCTGCCTATCAAAACATGTCAGAGAAATTAATAATTGGCAAATAAAAAGTTATGTTTGGGGAAGGCACATTTACCCGAAACACCTTATTTCTAACAAACAAAACATTTGGAAGTTGAGCACATCAAAACGTGAAGAAATCCCAAATTTGAACCATCGGGTCTGTTGACCCTGTTGCCTACACCTACCTACAAGTTAGTGAGAAAAGCCTTCAACCCCACAAGGTGTGGTTGGTGGCAGGGAACTCAGAGAATGTGCCGTCACACGAATCCCGACTTTCTTCGTTTGAGCTATATCCTAGGTTAGCTAAGGGGGGTTGTCCCTAATGAAAAGTTAAGTTAAAAGATGTGAGTTTCTAGGAGAGTGTTATAGTGAAAATGGATTACTTTTAAGGATTTATGAGCAAATATGAAGTGAAGGCTTCATTTGTGTTTATTTCAGTATTTATATTAATAAATAACTTGTTAATGGAAAGAACAAGTAGGAGATAATAAACCAGATAATGCAGTAGGGATTTCTGATATGTTAGATTTAGAAATTTCCACACCTGAGACCAGAGACTGATCAGTGCAGAGCAAGGTTGGCAACAGTGCAGAAGTCAACAACAACGCAAGAGATTCAGAGTGTTAGAGACTAGTAGCAGTCAGATTCCAACATTCACATGGTACTATGTTGAATATAGTTAGTTCAGAAATTTTGGATGCTTTTTCGTTGCTGAGTAGTAGGAATTAGAAAGTGACATAATGCAGAGCTAGCAGTGGTAGTGTTAGTAGCAAATGCAGAGGTAGTTGTAGCATAGATGCAGCGGTGGCAGTGGTAGTGTCATGGGCAACATTACAGTAGCAGCAACAACACAGTGTTGGTGGCAGCAACATTGCAGAAAGGAGATGCTTTAGAGACAGAGCAACATGCAATTGGACATTGTTGCTAGAGCACTTTTCTCGCTAAGAGGGAGCGTTAGTTTTTGGTAGCATCGGATGTGCTCTAGCCATGAAAATTGGTGGAGAGGCTAACACACATGAGTTATAAAGAACCCAGAAATCTTTGGTGAAATTCTACCTGGATTGTATTTTATTAAAATAATTAATATTTTTAATGGAGTTCCTAAGTCTAAACTTAGGAAAATTAAAGTATTAATGGGTATTAATGAAAAATGGGTGAGAATGTTGTGGAAAGTGGATCAAGTCAAGTTTTAATCTTTAGCCGTTAATTAGAGACTTAATCTCGGTCGTTGAAGTCTCAATGAGAAAAGTATAAGAAGGAAGCTTGGTGTTCATTTAGAAACACACACGGAGAGAACTAATTGATCTGGAGTTCGATTTCTGGGGCTAGGAAGTTGAGAATTTGAACTGAGTGATCATTCTGCAGCAGAGGGGTAGGGATAGTTTGGGAATACTGGGCAGAGAGGCGGAAAGACACTAGTGGAGGTAGCGTAGCATCTAGAGGGGCTAACGCTGGGCCAGTCTGGGCCCATGTAGGCCTGACGCAGAGCAAGAGAGGCTAGCGCAGAAGTGAAGCTGTCCTCATGTAGAAAGCCAGAAACTGTTGGGGAACTATTGGAACAACTGGTAAGGTTGACGCAGAAGGCAGAAGACACATCGTAGGGGAACTGCCTTTCTCTTCTTCTATGCCTTTGTCTTCGATATGTCACGTTCTACTTATTGTCTGGTGTCATAAACTGTGCTGCTCCCATAGGTTGTGCCAAGTCTATGAGTTCTGATACCACTGTAATATCCCTAAGGAAAATTAACAGTAAATATGCAAAGCGAACAGAGGCAACAACACCATAAAACAGTGACAAACAATCAGATCACAAATTGGCTCCAAAACTGCGCTGCTAAGCTCTTTTTATTAATGAAAATGGGCGTACATTAAGGTCCTGGAATGATTGCACTTAGGCTTGCTCAAGGCAAGCTAACAAAGCCCCAAATGACAAATAAGACACCCTCCTCTGATCTGTTGCTATGTTGCTGAAGCTCTGTGCTGAAGATGCCCAAAAAATTAAAATATGCTGCTGGCCGAATGGATATGTTGCTAGGGCCCTCTCCAGTGCTCAGAAAATTTTGGGAAATTAATCCCAGCCTCTCCACCAAATACCCAAAAATACCCATGAAGGAATTGTCCTTTGCTTGACTTTGGAAATTTGGCCCTATTTCCCCTCTATGGCTCAACTATTGGTTAATTCGACCCACCTGTAATTTGTGCTACAACTGGTTTCCAAAATGGATGCAATGGTCCTCAAAATGTCCCCGAGGCCTTCATTCAAAGTTTCAGCCCAGTCCCCAACTCACTCCTCCACCTCCTGGAGTGCTCCCACAAAAGACTATGCAACCCATGCGCTGTTGTAGCTGCCTCTCTCCCATAAATTTTATCCTCTTGTTGGTAGTGCGAAAATGGCAAGGTGAAACTCCCTCCTTGGGCTAGCAGTTGAAGCAGACCGAAGCAAGGGTTGCGATATCCGCTCGAAGACACTCGTGTACTAAACAACACTTGGAGACTTGGCTTCAGCTCAAGCGTGCTCTTGTCTTAGACAATTTTGTAAATGATAGATGAATGAGAAAAATGAGTGTCTCTTCCTCCTTTTGTCAAGCTGCCTCCAAAATTGCCCATGTGGGCCCACATCAAACTCCTCACACCAATTCCGCTCCAATGAGAGTGTACTTCCCATGTGGGTCAAAATTCTCTTGTGGTGGCCCCCATGCTCCAACAGAGCTGCAATTTTTCCTCTAGCTCTAATGTTTGAGTGCCTCTTAAGCCAAAGGTCAAATGTGGGTCGTCTAAGCCCACTTTTCCTAAGCGCATTCGTGCAATAAACCAAAAATGAGCGAAGTTGATATATACTTAGCAAAATACTAAGTAGCAATATCACACTTGGTAAGCATGATAGGACCCTGAGAATAGTAAGTTGGTAAACAAGTTGGATCCTTGAGGCACATTAATGCATATAGTAAGATTCATGTGAAGAATGGCCGTGTAAGTATGGATTCCTGATTGAGAAGGTCATCATTATGAGTTGATATGACACAATATACTAAAGAATTCATTATACATCTATAAAAATGTTCATGTAGCAGTTGGTTGGTGAGGGTCACTCAAGGATCCTCCATTAGAAGACTTAACAGGAAGATTTCTTCGCCTAGTAGAAGGACCATGATGATATTGCAAACATTTTATACTCTTTCAGATTTGGAACAAGTTTCATAGATGTTTGCTGGTATAGTTGCAACATGATGAAGTCTTATTTTCAAGATGGGAAGCAGTTTGAAGAAAGCTAGTTGATCAGCTGAAGTAAGAGACATGTTGGTAGTGATCAAAATTCGATATTATATGGAAGGCAGTTGACTTCAGAGGGAGCTACACAATCCATGACAAGATGACTTGATGTGAGGATGACTCTTCCTGATGATCAGATGTATGATAAAGGATGTTTATGAAGACAAGGCGTGACATGTTGTAAAGAAGCTATTATAATCTGATGACTATGATGGTTTGATATGGTTCTGCTACAGAAAGAAGATGTTTTGCAAGATTTAGTGATAGACAAATATGATATGGTTGAGATTCAATTGCAAAAATGTAGTGGATGACTTTGGCAGTCTAAGTCTAAAGGATATATATCACTTACAGGAAAGGTAGCAAGTTGTAGATGGTTCGATGACCATGTCTTGGTAGATCACTTTCCCGATGCTGAGAGGGAGCTATTATCAAGCTCCATAGTGATTGGTTCGTGAATGTGCAACAGGTAAAAGATTGATGATATGGAAAGTTATGGCTTGTCTCTATGCGATATTGTGAAAGAAGATGGCTCCATGATATGCATAGAATTTGATGTTGTAGAAAAAGGAGGCCTACAAGCAGCTGATAGTACCATGATCTTCACAAAAGAATAAACAACTAATATTGAAAGTAAGTCCCTAGTTGAGAAGGAGCTTGGATATATTCCTTTCATGTGTAAAGGAATGAGTAGGTCCTCCCTGATTGAGAGGGAGAGATAGACACATCATTCTTGTCTTCGCATAAATGAAGAAAGATTGGAGGATTGGGTAAGCATTTGAGACCGATACTTCTTGGGGATAGAAGTAGTCTCGGGAACCGATACTCTTTGAGGATGAGGTAGGACATTCAAAAGCAAGAGTAGTTGAAGAGGAGATTCTTTGAGGATGTGTAATTCCATGAGGGGAATGGTCCTAAAAGGACATACCTTGTGAACATCCGGATGGGGTATGTGCCTTGAGAGACAATGATGAAGGTGTCTGTAAATTATTGTCTCCCCAACATTGCGCTCTAATCTAGTGGAGAGATAGAGTTGTTAGTCAAGGCCTTGCTATATGATAATGTTGGTCGATATAATGAGATGCACTGATATAAGCTAAGAAGATAGCTAATGAAATGGCTTACCAATCCGACTCTTCTTATAAGAACTTTTTAAAGGAAGTGATGTCCATGTACTGGTTGTCAATTATGAATACCTTCGTAGTTAAGAGGGAGTGCTGAAAATGTAACTAGTGTCGGTCTTCATAATTGTATTTGGATCATGACTTAATGTAATTAGTATTGTACTTGTCAACTGAAAGAAAAAAAAATTTATTTAAAAAGAAAATTGACTTATTAAAGCATGGGTTTCATGCTTGGGTCAATAGTCAATAGGTTAAAGCACCCACTGAGTGCTCTAGGAGTTGAGCCTTGAGTCAAGTCAAAGTCATGATGTAAAGACCCTTTAAGGGCTCATGCATCAAGAAGAGAAAATTATTATTGATATAAAATTATCTAGAAGCTACCAAGAGTTAGGTCGACCAGCTCCTAAAGTCGGCCTAGATGAAGCCCATGCACCCACATGGAAAGCTATATAAAGAGGAACATTTGTCCTCCACAAGACACACTTGAGCATTGAACATGTTCTGCAGATCTGAGCCAACATAGGAAGAGCAAAGTTCTGAAGAAGGCAATAAAGTATCTCTCTCTCTCTCTGTTTGGTTTTGGTCTACTCTTCTCTCTCTTGGGAGCCGTTTTTTTGTGGAAAACTAGGGTTTTCGCAGGTTTGAAGTTGTACAGTAAGAAGCAACAATCTTGTTTGAAGAAGCAATTCATTGTCTTGGGTGGCTGGCTTGATCTGTTAGTTTTTGTAGCATGAGATGATGTTCTAGTCTCGACAATTGTCAGAGAGGCGAAGAAACACTAGGACTCCATAACCCATAAAAGGTTTTAGGAAAATCTACGTGGAGATGCATTAATTTAAGTTAATTAATCAGTAATTAAATTTATCCTAAGCCTAACTTAGGGAAAATGTTAATTAATAGTAATTAATTGAGGAAGGTGAGATTTCTCTAGAAACTCACATGCGTCGCCCAAGAAAACATCTCAACCATTGATTAAGTTTTAATCTTGGACGTTGGAGTACCACAATGAGATTCTAAGAATTCGATGGGTAGATGGTGGAGCACACTTGAGATTGATTTCCTTGGGCAATTCGATTTTCCAGAGAGGAGCAACATTTTGCGAGAAGAGTTCGAGCCAGAGAGGGGATGTAAAGACAAAAAGAGGCAAAGATAGTGAGTTCGGAGGAAGTTTCCAATTCTAGAGAGTCAGAGAGAGGAGTTTGAATTTTTTCTCTAGGACGCTGCGCAAAGGTAGCACAGAGCCTCAGGTTAGCAGTTCGATTTGGCTGAAGGGGAGGACGTTTTCAGTTCCAGAAGTCGGGAAGATTTTCCAGAGGGATGGAGAAGCATTTTCCCAATCAACAACAGACAGGACGATTAGATTGACTAATGTTTCAGGGAGTGCGTTTGGTAGGCAGCGCTGGGCTAGCGCATACCACTTGGACAACTATTTTTGTAGAGGTCAGATAGTGCCGTGATTGCTTGGGGAGAGGGTAAAATCCCTTAATAAATTTTTGCTAGTATTTTTCTTGGGTAGATTCACCAGTTTGGCGACATTTGTTGTACTCAAAATTTTTCATTGCTGCTTAATAATAGAAATCCTCAGCTGTCGCACCTATTTTCCCACATTATGTTTTTCCGGGGACTTTAGTACAAAAACAACAGTGTTATATTTTTGTGTGTGTGCAAATATTTTCTCAGTTTCTAGTTTATCTTCTGCAATATTTATTCGTTGCTTGCTATAGCAAATAAACTGGTAATTAATTTACAGTTAGAAGAATAATTTCCAGTTGCTGCAATAATTAAAAATTTCACATGGTATCAAAGTGAATTTGATCTGACATGGAAGCTCAAAAACAGAAGAAGAAAATTCGTTGTTTAGAGGGAGCAACAAATTGTTGGGTAGTTCGATTTTTTTTAGTGTAGGGTTGCAGAAAAATTCAGCTTTCCAGAGTAAGTGATTCCAGCAGGCAGAGGGAGCACCAATAGCTCAGATTTTTGCTAAGAAGATTCCTTATTTGGGTGCAGAAGGGTTTTGCAATAGTTGCTAGAGTAGAATCAACGCCGATTGGAAGAGAAAGTACACACACATGGAGATTCCCTTAGAGAGTTTCTAATTCAGAAATCGAAATTTCCAGTTGCAGTTGGCAGTAGTTGTAAACAAATTTTCTCACTCCAAAGGGGAGTGCGAAGAGCAGAATCAATAGTCGAGCAAGAAAAAGAGTGAATTTTGTTCCAGTCCCAGAGATGGCCACAGTTGGGCTTAGAGATGGGGATAGGTTGGAGGGAGGCTTTAGCTATGTCATCTGGAAGGCTAGGATGTCCTTGTTAGATGAGCATGGCCTGAAGACCTTTGCAGAGAGCATGGTGGCCATATCGACCGATGCAGATAAGATAAAAGAGTACAAGGAAGAAATGGCCAAGGTGTAGCGGATGATCCTGGATGTTGTCCAGGACCATATAGTTTCACATATATTTGGCAAGAACACTGCCAAGGAGATGTGGTATGGTCTTGCACAACTATATCAAAATCCTTCCGAGTAGCGGAAGATGTTCCTGAAGGAGAAGTTGAGAAACATCAAGATGTATAAGGGTGAAGGCATTGATCCATTTCTCACTAGAATTCAGGATATCTGGGATCAACTTGTAGCCGTTGGAGAGGCACCTCAAGATACAATGCTTGTATGTTTGGCATTGAACAATGTTGCAAAGGACTGGGAGATCTTCGTCCAAGGCATCTTGGGACGAGATACTCTACCTAGGTTGGACGGGATGTGGTCAGACCTATAGCAGGTGGAAATGAGGCAAGCACTTGTGAAAACCTCCATCAGCGGAAAAAAACAGTAAGGGTTCGAAAGGTGAGAAAGAGGAAGACAATTGTTGAATTTTCTAAGTCTATCCGTTAGAAAATTAATCTGTATTCTGCTGGTTTATTTCTTCTACCTGTAAATTTTGAATAAGTTATTTATATCATTTAAATACCGAAATAGACACAATACAGTCACAACATCTACAGATCAATAGTTGAAAGAAAACAAACGCACAAGTGACACCGTTATTTTTGGACAAATGTCCCTGGAAAAACCCAATGCGAGAAAACCGGTGCAGCTATTCTGAAGGTATATTATTATGCAGTATTTCCTTGAGTACAACTGGGTGCCTAACAGGCCTACATGACAAAGAAAAAATTCACGGCAGCAGTACCTCTCTATTCAGAAACAGGTATTTAGAAAACCTGTCCCACGAAACCCTCTCCGATGACTTTGAAGCTCAGCACTAGCCCTTCTGGTCTTTGCGTCAGCTTCCTACTGCATTGCGCTAGCCCCAGGACCCTATGCATCAGCCCTTGAGGCACTGTGCAGCCTCTGGGACCCTCTGCATCACTCCTCCTGCTTTTGTGTGGATGACGCAGTCCCTCTGGGCTCTGCGCCCTCTGCTGGGCTCTGTGTGGCCTGCTTTGGCTGCTACTCTCGCTCTCTGCTTCTGCGTTGGTCTCTTGGCACTGTCTTTGCCTCTCTGCCCAATACTCACTGCCCCTCGCTGCTGATCACTGATTCACTTTTGCTTAGCAACCCCGCTTTAGTAAAATGAATGACTGATCACTCTGGCGTGTTCTCCAACTGACCCTCAAGCCTCTTCTTATATTTTTCGCGTTGGTCCTTCAATGGACGAGATTAAATCTCTAATCAATGGCTAAGATTAGATTTAGCTTGATCCATGACTTTTGGAACCTTCTAACCCAGTTTTATATTAATACCCATTAATATTTTATTTTTCCTAAGTTTAGACTTAGTAACTCCATTAAAAATATTAATTATTTTAATATCTCCCAAACTGGGTACAATCTGTCGAAAGCATTTCTGGGTCTTGGAGATCTCATGTACTTTAGCCTTTCCACCGATCTTCATGGCTAGAGCACATCCGATGCTATCCCAAATCAACAAGAATGTGGCCCTTACATCAAAGGATCCTAGTGAGGGACAGGGGGAGAAGAAGAAAAAGATGGAACTATCTAAGGTCAAGAGCTTTAGGTGTGGCGACTTCGGCCACTACAGTACTCGATACCCTGAAAGGAAGAAGGACAAATAGGAGAAGCAGGACGAGGCGAAAACATCCGCAGAGATAGACATACTGTCCTCCAAGTTGGAGGAAGACTTCGCCATGTCTGCAGCTATACCTCAAGGAGTGAGGTGGGGCAATATGGAGCTATAGTCCTAGAGTTGTGCAGAGGTTTGGGCAGGGTCCAGTCTTCCTCATGGATCATTACCTTGCTACGGGGTTCCACAATATTCAGTGACAAGATGGATCAATGTCAGTTGATGCAGTCAGATTCCAAGTGACAGTTGCAGACTAGTTGCAGTCAGGCGCTGAGGAGCGCAGATGCAGTGTTGAAAGCAGAGTAGAAGGCTCAATAGCAGAGTTAGCAACAACGCAGATTCCTTACTGGACAATGTAGAGGCTAGTAACTGTCAGATGCTTGGGAGATAGATGCAACACAGAGACACAGTTGATTCAGTATTTTAGATGGTTCTCAATTGTAGTAGTTGTAGTAGCAACAATAACAATCGAGAGGAATTTGCAATGTAGATGCAGAGTTGGCAATAGTGTAGCAGTGTCAACAACATCACAAATGCAAAATCAGAGTTGCGCAATGGTTGGTGCGCAGTGGCAGAAAGTCACTATGGCCAGACATCAACAACGTGTATGAGAGGATGATCCAGTGACAAGGTGTTGGAGTAGTTCAACACTACTTCCTTGCTGAGAGGGAGTGTTAGTTTTTGTAGCATCATATGGTGTTCTAGTCTCGATAGTTATCAGAGAGGCTAAGAAACATTAGGACTCCATAAACCAAAAAAGGTTTAAGCAAAATCCACCTAGGGATGCCTTAATTAAGTTAATTAATTAGTAATTAAATTTTTACGTAGTCTAACTTAGGGAAAATGATTAATTACTAGTAATTAATTGAGGAAGGTGAGATTTCTCTAGAAACTCACACGGATTGACTAGGAAATAATCTTAACCATTGATTAAGTTTTAATCTTGGCCGTTGGAGTCCCACAGTGAGATTATAGGAAGTCGATGGGTAGACGGTGGAATGCACTTGAGATTGATTTCCTTGGGAAATTCAATTTTCTAGAGAGTAGCAATATTTTGCCAAAAGAGTTTGAGCCAGAGGGGGGATGCAGAGATAGAGAGGGGCAAAGACAGTGAGTTTGGAGGTAGTTTTCCAGTGCCAGAGAGTCAGAAAGAGGAGGCTGAAATTTTTCTCCAGGATGCTGCAGAGAAGCAACACAGCCTCAAGTGATAAGTACAATTTGGCTTAAGGGGAGGACGTTTTCCCAGTCAGGAGTAGGTAGGACGACTAGATTGGCCGCTGTTCCAGACAGTGTGTTTGGCAAGTAGCGCTGGGATAATGTAGAGCTTGCGCAGTCCACTTGGACGACTAGCTTTTCAGAGGTCAAACAATGCCGGGATTGCTTGGAGAGAGGGTAAAATACCTTAGTAAATTTTTGCCAGTATTTCTCTTGGGTAGATCGCTAGTTTGGTGACATTTATTGTACTCAGAATTTTTCTCATTGTTGCTTAATAATAAAAACGCTCATTTGTTGCAGCAGTTTTCTCACATTAGGTTTTTCTAGGGACTTTAGTCCAAAAACAACGGTGTTATATTTTTGTGTATGCGTGCCAATATTTTCCCAGTTTCCAATTTAGCTTCCGCAATATTTCTTTTGGTGAAAATTGCAGTTGTGTATTATTTGTTGTTTTTTGTAGCAAATAAATTTGTAATTAATTTACAGTTAGAAGAATAATTTCCAATCGCTGCAATAGTTAAAAATTCACATGATCTTGGTGAGTTGTCTATGGCCTATGGTCTTGGGAGTCTCCTTGAATTGATTCTATAAGAAGAAAAATCTCTGCGTTTTCCCCTGTTGAGGTGTTTTGCCCTGGCTTGAAGCCTATCTCTGCTGTCTCTATTGTTTTTATTGTGATCTTCTTGTTTGGCATTTATCTTGATGATGAACAAAACTTAAAAATTAAAGAATTAATGTAATAAACATCACAAGAACTCGTCAAGTTAATGAGAAATTTGTTAATAAAACCCCAATGACACACCGCCCTAGATTTCTCGACAACCTTAACCTTGGGGAAAATGATAACTACTAAGGTGAAGCATGGGAACACTAGTGCAAGCAAAAGTTTTCAATTATCCATTTCAACCTGTGATTTGTACTAGAATGCCCTTAAACATTAAATGGAACGTACCTAATATTTCATGATCCACCCTTGTCAGATTAACAAGCTAGATGAAGAAAGCACTGACTAGAGAATGGACAATAGGCATCCAAAGCTAGTTACTATGGATCATGATAGGGTGTCTAGCTAGCAAGCTAAAAGAAAAGGAGACATTTTTTCTCCTAGGGGTTGCCCACATGGGTGGGTAATAGGCCTCTTGTTGATGATTTATATTTTGTTTGCATATTCAAAATGTCTTTCCTCCATATGGGTTGATAGATTGAATGTTAGATGTTTAGAACTCTTGCTATAAGGACATTTTGCATAAGGTTTTTGCTGGACACTATGATAGATTGGATAGTAACTTTTGAAAAGAGGATATTTTAGCAGCCCTTAAGTCCATGTAGAATGACAAGCCTCTAGGTTTGGATGGGATTCCTCATGAGTTTTAGAAGGCCATATGGGATATGGCTGGTGATGATTTTGTTGTTTGGAAGTTGAATCCTTTTCCTTAGGCATAATTAGGGCCTTATTGAGTTGATTTTGAAGAATGCAACTAGGGACTCTATTCGGTGCCAAATACCTATTGCCTCACTCGGTGTTGGTTACAAGATCCTAGCTAAGGCAATGGTTGTTCATAATTGGGGTGTGTCTACAAGGATTATTTTATAGGAGTAGACATGATTTGTACAACGACGCTTTACCTTGGGAGGTCATGAAGTTGACTTGTAAGTTTGGTCAAGATTGCATGGTGATGTAATGATTAGGGAGATATATGCATATGAAATCATCATAACAACAAACAAGGTTGGAGTAGTTGCAAAGGTAACATTGGATTTATCCTTTTGACTTGATAAATTTAGGCCTCTCACATTATTGCTTCGTTGTAGAAGTTTGGCAAATAAATAAACATATTTTTATTTCCAAAAGTTTATTGAACATGTTTAAAATGGTGATTGCAAAATCTCATCTACACCTGTCGAGGAAGGGTTGAAACTTACAACCAAGAATAATTTCATGGAAATTAATGAATTTAGTATACAAGAAGCTAGTTGGCAATTTGATTCATCTTACCACGATGAGACTGACTTGAGTTATGTGATCAGCTATATCTCCCATTTTATGACAACTCCAAAAAGAAAACACTAGATAATGGCAAGGAGGGTGCTACACTATGTGAAGCATACATTAAGCTTTGGTATTCTATATAGTAACTGTTAAAGTTTAGCGGTAGAAAGGTGCTTTTGCATAGGATATGTGTCAAGCATGCAAGAGTTGTCCCAAGTCTCACTTAGGAAACTTGCATAATTAACCTCAATTTTTTTGTATGATCAAAGGAGTTATATTAATTCCCAAAACACAAAATATGATGGATGGTATTTATTAGTCTGTCATTAGGGAGACCAAACTAGTAACATAAGCACAACATTTTTAAGTTTCCTTCGTTGTTCCTTCTTTGTTGATCTGAAAGCTTGAACCATAAACATATAAAGAGTTTTATGTGGGTAGAAGTACATAAACTGATATGAAAGAACATATTTGAAGACAAAATGTAGAACAAAGTTTGAGTTGTGTATGCTCTCATATTGCTGAGCTATGTGCTTGATCTGGCAAGGGAGGATCCCTGTTGGTGTCTGATGATGGTGATTGAGTGCTTGAGATGTGCTTGAACAATTAATTGAGTTTGCCATCAATAGTGTCCATCTTCTCCATAAGTTCAATCATGCATATGTGAAGCTCTTGTTGGGTGTCTGCTCTATCTGTAAGGACTCTCCCATGAGAGTTTTAACATGCCAGTATAGGTTCATTGTTTGCATCTAGGGAGGAGTCCTTTCCATGGTGGAATTACCAACATTGGGAATCTAGTCTCTGGTTTCCTGCTCCACATGGTGATTTGGAACAAATCTATGTCCCTGTTTGACCAATCCCTCAATATCAACGATAGTCCTATGCACTGTATCTAGGACTATGCGTCGATAGCATTCTATGGTAGCCTTGGTTGAAGTTTGGGCATGGGTGGTATGCAAAGAGGGGGAGATGGATGCTGGTGCAAGAGGCAGACTAACCCTACCTCAACATCTGCTTATCGAGGGATTAGCTATTTTATGATGAACCATCACTGTAAGGGAAGTGAGGATGGGGGGGGGGGATTTGTCTAAGGTGGAGAAAGCAGAGTGAGGGAAAGCATGCAAGTGAGAGGGGCATGGGGCCAGAGAGTTGCAATTGGGGATTGACAGAAAGGAAAGACAAATAGTGTGGGAGGTAGGGTATATTTTCAGAAAGGTAGGTGTGAGATGGCCTGCAAAAAAGACAGGGCCACGGAGAGGGACAAAGAAATTATAAATCGGAGAAAACAATGAGAGCATGAAATGGTGCCAATCCTGATAAGAATTGCTGGGAATGAGAAGCAACAGGCCGAACTTGAGATGAATAGATCCTTGCAGGGGTGAAGCTCGAATGATCATAGAGAGCTTTGAGCCGTGATGATAGATTACTAGTGTAAATGCTTCATATGACATATATCCTGGAAGCCAGACCTGTTGCTGCAACCCCCCGAGCCATGATGACAAATTGTTAGTTTAAATGCTTTAGACGACTTTGTGCTTTTGGCAAATTAATACACCATGGTTTGAGTCAAGCATAGATGTTTGCACATTATATACCCTTGTAGTGTAATGCGACTAGACACATTTGTGTGTCGTCATGCGATTTGATGAATTATATTCTTACACAACATTGAATAGTCCAACAGTGGACGTGTAAACTAAGATATTGTAATATACTTGTAATGTCACTGTGAAATGTTCTTGTAAAAATAAAGTGCTCTGATTGGCGATGATGGACCCAATGCATAAGGAAACAAATTTAGGCAACGATGGTTAGATCAATGGTGCAGGAATTCGAGACTTGAGTTGGATATTGAGGAAGTTAATCGATGTGTTTGGATGATGATAAGACTCTGTGTTAAAGAACACTATGTGTTCCATTTAATCATTATCAACTTGAGATGAATGTATAGAAGGATTGTTTCGTGGAATGATGTGATGGGAATGTGCAATTAGAGTAATAAACCACTTGTGCAAGAGATTGCTGGCTAATATGATTAAAAGTAACATATCAAGTGCGTGAGATCTGCAGCCTCCCATGTAGTTGAGAAAACTGATCAGAGTGTGCACTGGCCTGTCTATATAGATGAAAGGTTCAAACAAATTTGAATTGCCTTGAGTTTATATGTCTTGCTATAAAATGTTGAAAGAGTTCTCTACATAGGCAGATGCAGAGTTAGTATTGGGCTTATGTAACAGAGAAAAATCGGCTGTTGGAGAAAACTATGTAAATCTGCATGTATTGGGCCAAGGTTGTTGCCATATGTGAACCAAAAGGATTTCACCATTGATTGACATGCAACGTGGAACTAAGCCACGAGAATATGGATTTGTACACATGATATAGAAATTGCGACAAACGATCGTTGGTTGTAGTCATATATTGCCATGTAGGTTGATGTATGAGAAACATGTCACATTGAAGTCATACATTTAGTGTGTAATGTTTTACTCGTTATAACCAACACCACTGAACGACAAAGTTGGTAGCGACATGCTAGTAACTTAGAAGAGATCCTGTTTCAATTCCTTCATAATGGGTAAAGGACAAATCAATATATTTTCCTTTTACTTTAAATTAAATTGTCATTTTGTCAAATGGTTAACAATTTCCGGTGGCTTGCACTGAATCTGACAACTTATTGAAGTACGCCTTGAAAAGGGAAAATTGTAGAACATATAATTTCATATATAACTTATGTTTATGTTGAAGCATTATGTATCTAATTTGAAAACCTGAAGATGTTATGCACTCAGGGTTCAGAGACCTGCTAGTGGGGTTTGACAAAAACATCCTTTTGTTGAGCAAGGAAGAGTTGGATTATTGTAGTATTGATGTATTGAGCGGTATTGATCTTATTGCGTCTTGTCAGAGTGAGGAAGTGTTGGGCAGAGCTAGGGTTTCATCAGAGGAGTTATATGCCAGTTAAAGTGCAGCATACTATAGTTGTATTGACAGTCAGGGGTTGGTATTGATATTGAGCAGAAGCAGGTTTGATTATGACAATGAACTTGACAAACTCTATGTTGTTAGGGTTTGACCTTTAGTTGTTCACGATCTTGTACCAATATTGTTGACAAAGTCAACATAGTGTCTTTACATTATTTTGTTATTGAGCATAGGTGGGTCCAGTTTGAAAATTGTGAAACGTGGTCCGTCGTGGTGAGCTGAAGATTGGAGCGTTCAGGGCAAATGGCAACTTGCTGAGTAGGCTAGCAGGGTGGTGCAAGGCAGGAGAGTGAATTTTCCTTCAGGTTGGAGCCTGAGAACACTTCAGGGCAGCAGGGTGGTGCTAGGGCAGGTTGGAGCTTGCACAGGGCATTAGAGCATCCTTCCAGTTCGAGCTGGTAAACATGGGTGTTGGAGAATGCTTTAGGTTGGAGCCTATAAACTAGGGGGTTGGAGCCTCCTTCAGTTGGAGCTGAAAATCTTGGAAGTTGGAGCTTCCTAATTGATGTAAATTACTAAAGATAGATATTAAGAAGCATTCGACTGTTTTTTCCCCTCGGAAGCGTTTCCACCTAAAATCTCTGGTGTACTGTCTTTATTGTTATGCATTGTTGAATGGTGTTGATGATTGCTTTATGTTTATCTGATGCTAATAACAATTAATGCTTTGTGAAGTTAAAATTAACTAATTGAAGAGAAATACTAATTCACCCCCCTCAGTGTTTCCAATAGTTGCAAATTCAACAACAATTTATTGGATTAGGAAGAAACATGTAGTTTGAATTTTTGTTACAAAATAGGATATAGAGTAGCACGAGAACAGATTTGGTTCAAAAGAGTACTTGTTGATCTGCAAGTTTATCAAATGAACCTACTCTACCTTTTAGTGACAACCAGGGAGTTCTTAAGTTTGGAAGGTTTCACATTTTTCATGAGCACACAAAACATGTCAATGTACATTGTCATTTCATTTGACGGCTTGTAGAGACTGTAGTAGTTGAGCTGAAATATCACTTAACTTAGGACCAGATTGTAGACATTTTGATGAAGTTTCTTCGCATAGATAATTTTGTACAATTTAGAAACAAAGTTGGTGAGTTTTCTAGAATGATCATTAAGGGAAAATGTAAGAGTTTATAACGGTCATCTAAACTATAGTGTTAGGAAAAATATAAATTCACTTTATGATTTAGTTTAATTAATGCTTAATGTTGTATTAATGACTTAAACTACATTTAAGTTATTTCAGGGTTTATGTCATTCTTGTGTGATAAAGAGGTGGGTGCTTTCTTCTTTTGATATACAAGAAGTATTTGTCTCTTATGTTCTTGGCTTCTTTGTGTTAACTTTTCATAATAATAAAGTTGGTGGTAGAACTGTTGAATGCATGCTCTATGGTAAGGATGATGCAATTGAACTTTTTTGTTGGAGATTGCTATCTATCAAGACTTTTTGGGCATGGTTTCAAGATGAAGTTATCTTTGTTTTTACAATCCCACATTCTTGGAGAGGTTCATTTCTGGTGGATACTTTGATTAGGGAACTACAAATCCTTATGGCAGACATTTGTGTTGTGCTCTATTGGTTTAATGTTGAAATACTGATTTAAGGTGACTTTTGGTGAGGAACCATCCCCTCTTAGCCTAAGGGAGTGGAATCTTTTTCGTAGGAATTGGCTGTACTTGTTAATGTCAGCTTCAATTTTTTTTTCTTTTTTTTTGGGTAAAGCTGTTAACTGTCTTCCTATTGGGGCGTAGGCTCATATGCTAGCATTTCTAGGCTTTTGAGGATGAAATTTTCCTTCTAATGCTATTGTTAGGTTGTTGTAACTCTCTTTTCTCCATGATGTAATATATGATACATTTTTCAAAAGCAGTAGTGGACAAGATGCCCAATAAAGATAATTAATATTTGTTTTGTAGGTGGACATTCTTTTAGCTGAACCTTTTTATTTAGCAAATGAGGGAAAGCTTCCTTGGCAAAATCTACGATTTTGGTAATTCAAATGATCCTTTCTTTAAAAAGAGAACTTGCAAACAAACTATTTAGGTTTTTGGCATATCTTATTACTGACCTATTTAATTAACTATTTATTTTGATTAGTGTTTGGAATGTGGAAAATATGTGTATCCCGCTTAAATTTCTTTACATATATGTTGACAAATTTGATGCGCAAAGACCCAGGCTTTTGTCCTTAAAAGTCCTTAGTTTTTTTTGTAGATTACACATGTGCTAGTTGGTTCCTATGCTGATTATAGTTTCAAAACTTTATAGACAATGGATCTGGATTCCAAGGTTTATGAATGTTGGGAACTAAAGTAACTTCATGTTTGTTTCCTTATTGACCTTGTTGAGAAGAAGTCAACTTTCTTCAGTTTGATAGGGTACTTCAAAGTTTCTTCCAAGCAAATATTGGTGAAATTCAATTCATTTCTTGCTCTTAAGTTTGGTTTCCTTATTATTGTTGATTTCCAAAACCTCACATCGATAATATACAAGTCCAAACAACTTAGTGCAATTCTAGGGCAACTTAGTGATATTACCCTTACAAGACCTGTGAGATTTTGAGGCAATAGGGCAAAAATAGGAGGCAGTGATTAATGTAACATGTCCATGGTAACCCGTACTTAACATTCCATTTGTCCTTTGTATTGACATCCCATCTATGGGTTGATTGCTATCTGTCACCAATATTGGTTCCCTAATTTCCACATTCTTGAGTAGGGGCCTGGAAGCTTTGCCCCAATAGGTTGATGCAGCCGAAAGAAAAGAAAGAGCACAAGTAATGATGATACAATTCAAAAAATTGGTAGAGATATAATAAAGTGTGTGGACAAAATCCTAGTCTTAGCTTAACACCCCTCGTTAGCCCTCACCCAATTCTTGGCTAATGCATTATCAATCCAAATGAAGGGAACATTGAATATCCCAACCCTGATGAGCAATAAATCACTTCATCTTAAGGGTGTAATTGATGCATAAAGAGTGTTGAAGAATCTAGGGCGTTCAAAATTACAGTGATTCTTCTTAACATGATAACAATTTGTGAAGTGTTTTTACTATTTATCTTAGCTTGATCTTCTTTACATTATTAGTGTGTGTTTACTTCATCAAACTGCTATAAAAAACAAAAAGACAAGAACACAAGATGTTTGGCATTATGCCAGAGCCAAAACCTCTCCCTTTGGGAGAGGAAAACCCGCACAAAAATTCTTCTTATACAGATTCCAATTCACGAATACCAAGACCACAAACCTTGACACATTCTGCCTCTCCAAGACCAAGACGTCAATCCACTTCTCTGTCACTGCTGGGATCATCCTCATTGCTGCACCATTGAAGCCATCGCTACAGCATCACTAAGATCTTCATTACTGTTTCTTCATCATGTCAACGAGATCTCTTGTCCTTATTGAGATCTTCACTGTGACTTTGATTCTGTCCATTAATTAATGCACTGAGAGCTTCATTAATCATCAAGATTACTGTTGCTCCATATCTCCATCTGCTCTTGGATCATCACTATATCCTAGCTGAGATCATAATGTTGATTGTGAGCATGTGAGAGTGTATTCCATGATGAGGCTGTGATTGTCACTGTAGGATCATTGTGATATTTCTTAAACCGAGATAGTGAGACTATGCCAAGACAGTGAGGGATCTGAAGTTCTTTCCATCACATATATATACGTCGACTGTTAGGAAATAGATCCATCGAGATGTGATACTATTTTTCAGTGCATTGAGATCCTTACTATCCCATTTATGCCAAGACTGTAATGGTTACTGCGGCTCTTCATTATGCAGAGACTGTATCCTCCGAGACTGATCATCTCTGTGACTTATCATTATGCCAAGACTGTTCTATTTACTGCTTCTTCAAATTATGCCTAGACTGCAGTATTCACAGTTATCATCGAAATTACTTCCAACGTGATTATGCTGAGAATACATGTATGCCAAGACAATGTTTATGACTGAGATAGCATATACAAATATATGCTGAGACTGATCCATCCATAGGTGATTGCATATGGAATAAGTTCCGAGATAATGCGCTGTTGTGAGATCACCGAGATACATATATATCCTGTGGCTGCTAGGAGACTGAGTACTCTTCACTGTAATACCCAGACTATACCTTTGTTTACCCATGTGAAGATGACAATGAAAACCCTCCATCCGCAGACCTGAACCACTGCCTTTCTATAATGCGGATTTCTGTTCCTAAACCCATCCGAAATTTCAGAGAGAAAATGCGAATTCTTCTTGTCCTTTCTGCGTTGACCCTAGACGGGTATTTATAGTGGTTTGTGCCACATATTTGAGCCGACTTGTCAAGTAA
Organism: Pinus taeda; assembly: GCA_000404065.3. Taxonomy (NCBI): domain Eukaryota; kingdom Viridiplantae; phylum Streptophyta; class Pinopsida; order Pinales; family Pinaceae; genus Pinus; species Pinus taeda. Next base: position 36,584 of record APFE031007219.1, read on the forward strand.
ACCGACATGTCTTTTATCCAAGTTGACATGTCATTTAATTACATATTTAATTCATTTTGGAGCCGACGTGAAGATCTCCTTATTGTTTTACTTGCAGACTTCTTGTGCTTGCCAATGGAGGATTGTTCCTGGTCTTGGAGGGCTGCTTTAGCTTGAATACATTTTACGTAAGCTCATGACATGACTCTTTGACATATTAATAAATCCTAAAGACATCAAGAAGAAGTCTTTTGACCTATGACACATCTTGCTCATGAAACCCATGTAGCAAGGTATACAAGAAATAATTTATTACATCATTTACAAATATCATGTCATTATGAAGACCGGACCTAGTTACACTTTCTTCAACAAATAGAAGCTTGTATCCCAAGCTATGCAATATGAAGAAAAGGTGTATTAAAGGGGTGGTAAAAGTAGGCCAAGGAAAGAGATAACATAAGTCCCCCAATTGCTCCCCTTTCACATTATAATGCTCAAGAATGAGGAATTTCGTAGCCGCTACAAAGTCTATGGCATACGTCATGAAGTAAACCTTGACCATGTCATTGACCACTTGCACCTACTTATTAATGTGTTAGTTGTTAATTTGGGGTAACATCGGATATGCTCTAGCCATGAAATTTGGTGGAGAGGTTGGGGCACATGAGATCTCCAATACCTGGAAAGGGTTTGGGCAGATTCTAAACAGATCAAGAGATATTAAAATAATTAATATTTTTAATGGAGTTCCTAAGTTTAAACTTAGGGAAAATAAAATATTAATGTGTATTAATATGAGTCTGTGTTAAAGTGATCCAAAAGACATGGATTAAGCTAGATCTAATCTTAGCCGTTGATTAGGGACTTAATCTCGGTCATTGAGATGTCAACAGGAAAAGTATAAGAGGAGGCTTGAGGGTCACTTGGAGAACACATTAGAGTGATCAGTCATTCTATTCTCTAGAGCGGGGTTTGCTAAGAGAGATAGAATCATTGATTGGGAGAGCAGCTGAGGGGCATTGAGTACAGAGAAACAGAGAAGGTAGAGATTGTGCCAGGAGAGTAGCGCAACAGCGAAGGAGAGTGACGTAGAGCCAGCAAGGCCTTATGCAGGGTCACGCAGAGGCAACCAAGTGTTGCGCAGAACACTAGAGAGGCTAGCATGTCTGATGCAGAGGCCCAAAAAGCTGATGCCGGGCCTCCTGGGGCTGACGCAGGCCAAGAAAGGCTAATGTAGGGCCAGTGTGAAACAGAGAGGGGCTGATGCAGTCCAGATTGGGCAGACGTTGGGGTTGCAAAGCAGTTTTGTGCTGAGGAGCTGCCGGAAGGATTTTCCGAGGTTTAAGCTAGGATATTTCTCTCAAACTGTGAGGTATAGCTGCTAAGGAAATTCTCTGTTGGGTGGGCTAGTTTCGGCACCTAGATTGTACTCTGATATTGCTTAATAAGAAAACCCTCAGATAACTGCACTGATTTTCCCGCATTGGGTTTTTCCGGGGACATTGGTCCAAAAATTATGGTGTCATGTGGTGTGTTTGTTCTTGTTTCTTTTGGTTGCTGATCTGTAATATGTTGAGTATGCACTGGTGTTTATTTTCAGTATTTATTTTGTAAATAACTCGTTAAAGAAAAATAACAAGTAGGTAGGAATAAATAAAAAAAAGTGCATGAAGGGTTTCTAAATTAAGTAAACTTAGAAACTTCAACATTAGTCTAAGAACTACTCCTCGCCTTAGGGTTGGAAGCACCTAATAGGGCCTCTGGATAACCATCCCATATCTAAGCATGGCAATTTATTTACAAACACTAAGATTGAAAGACATTTGAAGATGAAGGTTCCTTTTGCATTAGATATGGCCCACACTGATATGTTTATGGCTACTTTACATATGATGATGATCTGACTTGATTTGGAAGGTATGTTTCAAATGTTTCTCCTAGGTACATTTATGATCCCTTAAGGGATTGATTGATTTCTCTAGCACTTTAGAGAGGACATTTAGGCCCACTTGATGACACTTTAAGGCATTGTAGTAAGGATGTTGAGCACTTTGAGAAGAGCATTGACCTTGGGATGCATCTAACATTGATGATATTCTCCTCTCCCTCTAGAGGCTCAAATGTTGCTCATTGAGGCCAAGACATTACCATGAAAGAAGATATAAACCAGAGACCATAGGTTGCCCCCAGGTTGGCATTGAACCTTTTTGATGGATGTTACCTTGTTCTTAGACTAGTTTGATGATGATGATGGCTTGAGATCCCTTTGGAAGCGATGGTACACCTTTTTGGATGATGACATCATCTCCTAGGCTTATGATGTCACCCCCATGATGACCTATAGTGATGATGTGGGATTGATTGACAATGACACGATGATAAAGATGGTTTTGCTTGGTGATGCACATTTGTTGATGAGGAGATGGCTTGGAGTGAGGAACACTTTTTTGGACCTGTTGACTTCTACCAGTCAACTACCCATGCAGTACACCCCCTCTTTCTTTGCAAAAAGGGGCAGCACCTAATCAGCGTGTCCGTGCCATCCTGCAGTCATCAGCAGCTTGATCGATCTAATCGTAAACCCAGTCTGCATGAATTAATTGTAAATAATCCTAGCAGATGTGAGTCGTGTTGAAAATTGCCTAGGTGGACCTAACTTTCCCATGATAATCTATGTCCCGGGAGGTTTTTCGTCTCACCGA